>OU015501.1:18764130-18771630 GCA_907164885.2 Dolomedes plantarius | reverse complement strand
CAGTCATGAGAAGTTTTGTTTTCGGTACACAAGATTCAAACTTAAATTTATGGAGACGTCTTAATGTTGTCGATTTAGAAACTTCAACTGCTTCTTCTTTCCATTCTCGGTGCAAGAATCGCACACTTTTAAAACGGTTTTTCTTAACTATACGCTTCAGTTTCCTGTCATCTCTAGCAGATGTTTTGGGTTTTCGGCTGCCATTTCGGCGATTATTTTGAAATTTTCCATTTTTTGAATATTGTGTTAGTATTTTACTAACGCTTGCTTGCGAACAATGTAAATAATTCGCTATATAACATTGATTTTTACCGTGCCGATACAAATCAACCATACAAAGTTTAATAGATTCAGGAATATCACTCACACGACCCATTTTAAGACGGAAAAAGCAAACAAACTGCAAAAAGAATACTGGTTTTAAATAAAATCGTCTGAATTTAATCAATGATGCCACCAGTTGTGAATTGGTGATAATTAAAGGAGAATTAATGTGAAATATTCTAATATTTTGACTTTTCAAAATAATTTTTTTTCAATTAATCTTTTCAAAAATGATATTAATTTTAAGATAATAAATAAGTTTAATCAACAATAAGTTCTTAATAAAAAAATCGTTTGCATAATTGCATTAAAAGAAATTAAATTATCAAACGATATTTTCAATTTGTAAAAAAATGTAATTATTCTAATATTTTGAATATGAACTGTATAATATATATATATATATACCGGGTGGCCATAATTAAACTGACAGTACTCACAGTGTTCTGTAGCGCGATCTATTTGCGAGAATGGTGCCACATTTTGTAGGAAGATTAAACAAGACGGGGGACGAAGGATTCCGCGAAAAAATAAATTAGTTCCAAAAGTCACGGCTAGGGGAATATTTGGCGCTGTGTAATAGAAAATAGAGTGTTAACAAATGCAAATCAATACGGAAATTACCTTTTATTTTGCATTCAAATGAGGTTCAATGTGGCTGCCGTTGTTGTGGACCACATATTGCATTCTGTGCACAGTATGCACAACAGCAGAAAGTAACATGTCTGCAGGAATCTCCCGTACAGTCCGTGATATGTTATCCTTCAACGTAGCCAGGTCCTGGACCACTCCTTGATAGACCTTGGACTTAAGGTAACCCCATAGCCAGAAGTCGCATGGGGTAAGATCAGGCGACCGAGGTGGCCATGCAGTTGGAAAGTAGCGGCTAATGACTCTTTCTGTTGTGAATTTCTGTCGTAGCAGCTGTTGCACCCGTACAGCAACGTGTGGAGGGGCTCCATCTTGCATGAAAATGATTTCCCCCAGGCATTGTCTTTGCTGCAGTGCCGGAATGACAAAGCTGTTCAACATGTGGCGATATTTCTCTCCGGTGACAGAACAGGTTTCCGGTCCTGTCGGGGTAATGTTCTCATAGAAGAATGGACCTACGATAAATTCCGCTGTGAACCCACACCAAACAGTTACCTTTGGTGAATGTAAGGGAATTTCTGTGACTGCATGTGGTGATTTGTCATCCCAAATTCGGCAGTTCTGGGTATTCACAGTTCCATGCAGGTAAAAGTGGGCCTCGTCTCCCCATAAGATTTTCCACGGCCAAGCATCATCCACCTCCATTCTGGCAAGAAAGGTGAGAGCAAAAGTCAATCGCTTATCATGGTCGGGGTACAGTAACTCCTGTACACGGCTGATCTTGTACGGATAGAAGTGGATAATCTTTTGTAAGATTTTCCATACCGTACTGTAAGGCATATCCATATTCCGAGCTAATCCACGAGCGCTAGAGGTGGCAGCAATATTGTCTGGTCCTCTGTCGACAATCGCCGTGGCAACTGCTTCGATTGTATCCTGTGGTACAGGTTTTCGTCCTCTGCCTGACTGAACCTTCAGAGAACCTGTTTTCTCAAACGTCGCAACCATTGCTTTTAGCCCATTAACTGACACAGGACCGTTACCTTTACGCAATTTTTTTGTGCGTTCTAAAAGCACGAAGAGCGGCTGACGCGTTGCACTGGTTGAGGTAAAAGAATTTGACCAGTAACGCACGCTCGACTAAAGAAGGAGACATTGCACATAAACTTTCAATCCGATTGATTCGAAACGTAACACATTGCCTTTTAAAACCCAAGCAGCTGGCACTGTGCCAATGGATGTAACGTGAAATTTGAATAAAGAACTTCTTCTTCTGCTCAGCGTACGTGATATTGCAGATCACGAGACTTTATCGGTGTTTATGTAGATTTTGCGCTTTTTTAAAAGTGTTGGCATATTGCACTTGAACTAAATAAGAAAATGTGCATAATAAAAGGTAATTTTATTCCGTATTAATTTGCATTTGTTAACACTGTATTTTCTATTACACAGCGCCAAATATTCCCCTAGCGGTGACTTTTGGAACTAATTTATTTTTTCGCGGAATCCTTCGTCCCCCGTCTTGTTTAATCTTCCTACAAAATGTGGCACCATTCTCGCAAATAGATCGCGCTACAGAACACTGTGAGTACTGTCAGTTTAATTATGGCCACCCGGTATATATATATATATTATACAGTTCATATTCAAAATATTAGAATAATTACATTTTTTTACAAATTGAAAATATCGTTTGATAATTTAATTTCTTTTAATGCAATTATGCAAACGATTTTTTTATTAAGAACTTATTGTTGATTAAACTTATTTATTATCTTAAAATTAATATCATTTTTGAAAAGATTAATTGAAAAAAAATTATTTTGAAAAGTCAAAATATTAGAATATTTCACATTAATTCTCCTTTAATTATCACCAATTCACAACTGGTGGCATCATTGATTAAATTCAGACGATTTTATTTAAAACCAGTATTCTTTTTGCAGTTTGTTTGCTTTTTCCGTCTTAAAATGGGTCGTGTGAGTGATATTCCTGAATCTATTAAACTTTGTATGGTTGATTTGTATCGGCACGGTGAGCACTGTCAGTTTAATTATGGCCACCCGGTATATATATATATATAATATATATATATATATATATATATATATATATATATATATATATATATATATATATATATATATATATGGGGCGCGGGGTTGCAATAAAAACATCCACAACATAAACTAACAACCATCGTAAATAACAATGAACAATTAAAGTTTATTTACATTTAGAATTGGAAAAAAAAACGTAGTCCGTCTACGACGGAATCCAAAGCGGGAGTCTTAATGTTCTCCCCAAACAGAGTAGAGGGGTCATGATAATGTTCGTGCTAGCGGCGCCCTCTTGCGCCAGACATTATATGCGTTTACAAATAACATTTTATGAAGTTTAAAGTTCATAGTTAAAAGTTTAGTTCTGCTTTCTATAGATCGGCCATCCTAGCTGTCATGCGGCCTCGGATGACATTAAGCAATAGGCACTGACAGTCTCTGAAAAAGAAATAAAATTGAACGCACTTACAGTACACGGGACCATGCAGGGGGTGCTCTGTTGCTGACATCGGATGGCGGGATAACTCGTCAGTCGTCTGAATCGGGATAGTGGGGATGCCACGGTTTCATGTAGTCGGCAGCAGAGGACGTGATGTTGGGACCTTCGTGTTGTCCGACTTTGACGACATCGTACCGGTCATGGGGCTTGACACTGGTCACTTGGTAGGGACCTAGGAATTTCGGTCGTAACTTTATTCCAGTTCCGTACTGCATGCGCTTGATTGCACACAGTTCTCCTACTTTGTAATTGTACGATCTTTTCCTCTTCTTATTATAGAATTTCCGATTTTCTTCTTGAATTTTAAGAATATTTTGCCTTGCTTCTTCCTTCATTTTATCTCTCTCTTTCATCATCGCGTTAAGGTACTCTTCTTCTAAGACTTCTTTCACTCGTATGTCTGTTATGCCTTTTAGTTTCACGCCTGTCAACAGTTCGAATGGTGTGAATTTAGTACTTCGAGAAGCAGTACTGTTCATTATTCGTTGAATCATAGACACGTATTTGTACCATTTCGTTGGATCGGAAATTGAAAGTTTAGAGAGTATAGGAATTAAAGTTTCATGCATCCTTTCAACCTGACCGTTACCACGGGGAATTCTTGCTGTAATTTTAATATGCTATATTTCTTCTTCTACGCAATAGGTCTCAAAATCATTCGAAGTAAATGCTCTTCCTCTGTCACTGATAATTCGGGAAGGATTTCCAAAGGTAGTTTGTTGTAGCTTTAATTTTTCTATTGCGTCGCGTGACGATGTCGATTTTACTGGGTATAACCATAGAAATTTCGTAAAGGCATCGACGACAGTGAAAATATGTTGATAATTCTTGTTCGTAGAAGGCATAGGACCTATAAAGTCAACGTGATACGTGCTCAACGGTGAATTTTCTTTTGGGATAGGATTAAGTAAACCTTCTCCTTTGCCACGTTTTCTGTTACATAGGATACATTCTACGCAGTTGGCAATGACTTATCAATTTGTTTTCTGGCATTACGTATGTAATAATTTTGATTTAAAACGTCTTCGGTCTTGGATGATGCAAAATGATTTTTACTATGAATTCGTTTGATTATTTTTTTTCCATTTCTTGAGGCACCATTAAAAGTTCTCTTCCATTTTTATACTTATATAAAATTCTATTTTTGACAAAATGTTCTTCATCATTTCCCTTTTCTATCAAGGTTTTAATCGTTTCAATATTTTCGTCTCGTTTTTGGGCAGCTTTAATTTTGGCGGTTATATCGTCGTCTGTATTTGAAATAATTAGCAGTGTTGCGACTTAGCGCATCAACATGTTTCATCTGTGCTCCTGACCGATGGATAACTTCATAGTCAAATTCTCCCAAGAATAATGACCATCTTACAATTTTCGGTGAAAGGTCTTTCTTGCCCATTGTCATCTGGAAAGCGGCACAGTCCGTTACAATTGTAAATTTGGAACCAAGCAAGTAATTCCTAAATTTTTTCAATGATTCAATGACCGCGAGAACTTCTAATTCATACGAGCAATACTTCTCTTCAGCTTGCGACGTCTTCTTGTTCATGTAATGGATGGGGTGATATTTTTCATTTTCATCTTCTTGCAATAACACTGCTCCGTATCCATGTTTGCTTGAGTCAGTGTGCACTTCGAGTTTTCTGCCTTGCGTAAATATGCTCAAAACGGGTTCAGTAGCGAGATATTGTTTTAATCGCAAAAATGCTTCTTGTTGGTTTGGACCAAAAATAAACTTCTCAGGTTTTCTAAGCAAGTCGCTCAAAGGTTTTGCGATAGTAGAATAACCAGGGATAAATTTTCGAAAATATCCCGTGAGGCCTAGAAAGCTTTGGACCTGCTTAATTGTCGTTGGCTGAGGAAATTTCTGCACTGCAGCTGTTTTTGACGGAGATGGTTTAACAGTTCCGTTTTCGATGACGTGACCTAAGAATTCTACTTTTTGCATTAAAAACTGGCATTTCTTTAATTTAATTTCTAATCCGTATCGAGAGGCTACTTCTAAAACTTGATGTAATCGTTGAATACCTTCTTCTTCATCTACTGACGGAATAATTATATCATCCATATACAATACAACAATACCTTCATTAATGAGATTTTGGAATACGTGAAAGATATATCTCTGAAAAACACTGGGACTGTTAGAGAGACCAAAAGGTGTTTTTAAAAATTCATATTGTCCATCAGGAGTTACAAAAATAGTAAATTTGCGACTATTTTCTTCTACATCGACATGAAAAAAGCCATTTCGGAGATCAATCGTTGTGAATATTTTTGCACCCTGTAATTTATCCAGAACGTCTTCAATTAACGGTAAGGGGAAACGATCCTTTATTGTTTTCTTATTTAATGCTCGGTAATCAACACATAGTCGCGTAGATCCGTCTTTTTTCTTAACCAGAACAATCGGACTTGCATAATCAGAGCAACTAGGTCTAATTATTCTGGCTTCTACCCATTCTTTTATTTGTTGATCTACAAATGATTTCTCGGGAATTGCTAAACGTCGAGGTCTTTGATACACGGGAATATCGTCGTTTAAAATTATCTTCATAGAAATATCTACGGTTTCCGTTTTGTTTGGCGTATATTTAGATACAAAATTAAAAATAGTGTGTCTTCGTTGCTTATCTTTAATGTGGTTTAAATCTATTTCGTTAGAAACAAAGTTGGGTAAATTTTCCATCAACAATAAAAAGTTGTTCGTGTTGGAGGGCTTCTGAATGATTAAAGAATCTTTTTTCAAAATAACGTCACCGAAATCTAACAGAGGGGTGCCAATAATAAGGTCAAAAGTTATCGCTTCGTTCGGGACTACGTGAAGCAGCAATTCGAAGGAGTGACCGTTGATTTCCACGCTATGCATAAAAGAACCCTTGGTAAACACATTCTTAGAGCCTAGTCCTATTAGATTTATGGTGGGGGGAGAAACAGCTGGTAGACACAGTCTTTCATAGCAAGCGGATCGTATTACATGCAAACAGGAACCACTGTCGAAAATACCCGTCAGCTCATTATCGTTCAACTTGACGCTTATATGTACAAGAGAATTTTTCTCTGCGGGAACACGGCGACTGATATTCAGGGCTTGAGTCGGGGTTTTATTACTTTTCACCGGACAGTTACCAGAAACGTGGTGATTCGTAAACTGGTTGCAATTGAAACATTTTCTTCTGCGATCTTTAAATGGGCAAACACTGTGATTTTTATCACCGCAGTTTTTACAACGCTGAAAGAGGGGTGAAATGTTTTTTTCTTTTTTGTCGTTTCTGTTTCAGTTGAAATCGTAGTATGATTTCGTATTTTTTCGTAAATACCTAATTTTTCCTTGAACTCATTTAAATCTTTCGCACCGTAAAGAATTACTTTGTTAGACGGTTTATCGGGAATACCATCTATAACATATTGAATTAGGGATTCTGTTTCGATGTTACCTCTGCTTGCTAGTTCTTTCATGACCAGAAAATATTCTTGCAGAGATTCTTCGTTGTTTAAACGACGTTTCGTCAACATTTTATGGAGTTGGGCGCTTGTGCACTTCGAGGCAAATTATTGTTCAAGAGCTAATTTAAGCTTAGGCCATGAAGTTAAGCCAGATTCACCTTGAACAAAGAGTTTCGCTAATCCAGTTAATGATCATTTCGCGAATATTAATTTTTGAAGATCATTCCATGCGCAAATACCCGCCGTTTCTTCAAAATCAGTTATCCACTTTTCGATGGAATAATTATCTTTCCCGTCAAACTTTCTCAAACTGTCTTCGATATCATGATAGGAAATAGGAAATTTAGAAAATTTATCTACTGATGGTTCTAAACGGGTTAATTCACTAACTTCGCTACGAATTTCTTCATTCACGTGTTCGTCGTCAGAATCGTCGCTATCAGATTCAAAATTATCATTTTTAAGCTTTTTAATATCTAATTGGTTATCGGGAATTCGAGTGGCGAGAACAGTTTCATTTCCGTCACAATCAATACATAAAATATTGCAAATTGTAATTAAATTCGCAAGCCTAACGTGTTT
>OU015501.1:18654616-18757116 GCA_907164885.2 Dolomedes plantarius | reverse complement strand
CTTATTGAAAATTTCTAGTTTGTTCATATATTTTATATTGCTTATGAATATTTTTATTTAAATGATCATTTGTTTTTGTTTTTGTAGGTTATATGAATTATACTGCAAACAATATTCAAAGTATGGGGAATATGCAAGGTAAATACTTTTAATTTACTTTTTATATTGACCGTGTTTCATAGATCAAACTTTTTTATTTGTAGTGCCTTTCTATATTTTTGTACATTTATTAAGGCAATTAAAAATTTGGGGCTATCATTTGCATGCAATTTATGCAAATTTTTCGTTGAATAGTATGGTAAAAGGTCTTCGTTAAAGCTGCTTAAAATTTTCTGAATTTTCATTTACGTCAAATTGTTGTTCTGATTACTTAACGGTGTTAAAATTATATATAGATAGAGAGGGAGATTTATATAAATGTATTAATTGCGGTATTAAGGGCCTTTATTATTATTGAAGCCTAAAAACGCAAAGAAACCTTGTGCATGGTTCCGGTTCAAATTTTCATATGAATTACATTGCCCGATAAATAAGAATATTATATATATATATATATATATATATATATATATATATATATATATATATATATATATATATATATATATATATATATATATATATATATACATATATATATATACATATATATATATATATATATATATATATATATATATATATATATATATATACATATATATATATATACATATATATATATATATATATATATATATATATATATATATATATATATATATATATATACATACATACATACATACATACACACACACTTTAATCTCCTTTATCGCGTTTTCCAGTTTTACGTGAATTTCGTGGTTTATAAGCGTTGTCAAGATTTTAGGAAAGTTATATGAAGGTAGGATATAAAAAAAATTAAAATTTTTGGAGTAAAATAATGCTTTTAGCATGCAGTAACTGTCAAACATTTCGAAATAATTAAGTTTTGCTATGAGTATCGTGGTTTTAACGAAGACTTTGTTTCTGGATTTTCAAATCTGTTAATGATTGTCTCAAAAAAAAACTTTAGGGACTCTATCTTTTAGAATTATATTCTGATGTAACCATAATTATGATAAGTTGCATATTTAAAAGTAATTTGGGTCTATTAAAACCCGTTTAAAACACCGTTTTCATCATGTTTTCTTATTTTATTATGTTTTCATTAGTTTACTTGCATCATTTTCATTTTGTTTATTATGTATTATAATTTATTTATTTTTTGAATTCTTCGGAGGATTGGGAGGAAAAAATATACTTAAAACTTTTACAGGAATGATGGTCCTGGATAAATGTTTTAAGTTCAGAAATAAGTTGTATTTTTTAAGGTCATGTATATTATTTATTTCGCATTATATCGAATCATCAGTCTTGTACACTTCTCATCAGAAAGTTATCCTAACCAAAAGGAACACTTAGTCTTAAAAAAGCGTTAATTCCAAAATGATTATCAAAAGTTGTATTATGATTAAAGTCAATCATTTTTACTAATATTTTCATACGAGTTGAACACTTATTGTTAACAATTCACATTTATAAATTTTTTTAATTTGTTTATTTTGATAGTCTGTAGTTTTCGAAAAGGAAACTTGGCGGTGGATGCCACATCTAACTGTCCATTTTTATTATGGTGCCCCCCAAAAAATTGAAGCTTTGACCGGCGTTTAATGAGACAAAGAAACACATTTTCATATAACCTTTACCAATTGATGCTTGTATAGAAGCATGGCGCTTCAGCAGTTTTCTTCCGTTCGTTTACAGGGAAAATGAGTCTTAGCCAACTTTGGTAATAATGACAATGAGCCAGATTTTCTATATTTCTGCAGCTAAAATACTAGTGCCCCTGAATCTGAGTCGCTATGTCTCAATCTCAGTCTTGCTTCGTGGACAATCTAATTATGTTCTACTGAAAATATTTTTTTAGTGAAACCAATATTTTATTAGCCTTTCTTGGCTGAATTTCTCCCTCAAATGCACAAATAATTCCGCGATAATTCTTATACATGTCGAACTTTATTACATGACTCTGTCGCTTGACCTACCTCGAATTACAGTTTTGCTATATTTAGGGTCTTATTAAATGTGTATTAAACCTGCTACTACTTACATCTTTTATTTCAATAGACGGATTTATTATACATATATTTTTTTTTTTCGTTTGTGATTACTTAACATGAGTGACCTCCTTCATTTATCGCATAGATCTATTCCTTCAGGTTAGGATATTTTTGATGCGATGTGTACTTCAAATTATTGTGAATAAGTTTTTTAGTTTGCAGATTCGCTTACAACTCTGAACCTGTTTAGAAGACAGAACTTTTAGTTTAATTTCCTTCATATTTTGGTGTGAGAGTGTAAAGTTTTGTATGGACGAAAGTTTGGATTTCTTGATCTACAGACGAGTGCTCTGGTCACTTAAGCTACTCTACCTCATGTGAATTTCGTCACGAGTGAAATGGCTTTCAGTCCTGAAAAATGTTTTGATCTTGTCTTCTTAGTGTTATTGGAGAAAGATGATTTCAAGATCCTTCTTTTGAATTTCAACATCGTCCTACTGTTCATCATTTTGCAGGGTGTAGTATCACGTGAAAATAAAATGTATTTTTTGTAAGTATTGTTTCCAATTTTTATACTGAGAAAACTTTTTCTCTCTTTCAAAAATTAATAAGTTGTCTCTCTTTCTCTCTTCTTTCTGTTATCTTCTGAATTCCTGTTAACATCACTTCTTCAGGCTTGATCAGTGTTCATTTTCTTCTCTTCCTTTCTCTTGATAACCTTACAGTTTGAAGCATAATTCAAGGGTGAATGATCTTCATATCTTGCATGTGGTGGTCAATATTGGTTTTTTTTCCGTTTCATTTCTCTCGTCTTTTTCTTTTCATTGATGTATATTGGAGTAGTGTAATTTCATTTGATTGCGAAAAATATATATATAATTTATATTTTGGAATAAAAATTCGATGTTTTAATCGTATTTTCTTCCGTTAACAGAAGGAAATGATCGAATAATAAGTCATACGATTCATACATGCCTTTGTCAGTTGATAATCAAAGATAAATCTTTAATTATAATCAACCCTAATCTTTCTATATATTTCATATAAAAAAATTTTGTAAACCGTTGATCCTTATTACATTCTGTTACTTAATATATATATAATTAATTATTCCATGTGACCACTTTCCAGTTTATATTCCCATAAATCAAATTACTTGCTTTACTTTGTACTTGAATTGTTAATTATGAATCGTATGATATTTTCCCTTTACTGAATTTTATGTTATTTTCCTGTGTCTTTCCTGCCATTGATAGTGTGTAGTATGACAATAGATATTGTGAAGTGTGACAAGTACCTATGCAATTCACTGATGGGCTAATAAAATGTTACTTCAGTTTTCTTATTTGCTTCCATGAAACTCCTGCTTACTTTTGAAAATATTTGATCTTCCTTACGGACATTATAGTATTTATGAACTCTTTATTAGTGTGTTTATTTTTTTTTTTAGTTCTTTAGGATATATAATATAGATAGGACAATTTAATACAAATTTTATAAGTTTTTTCTTTATGCATATGTAAATGCGTCCCAACAACATAAGTTTCATAATTTCTGCAATCATCCAACGAGAACTCTTTATATATCCATAAAAAAATATTAAAATATAGAGGGTGTAATATTTATTTGAATTATAGTATTCTGCGAAGGTGTTCATGATTATTTGCTTTAAAATGTACGCTGAGAAATTTCCTACCTCAGCTGTTATTTTAGCGTATTGTTTGTTTACCAAATGAAATAATTTTTTATCAACTAAAAGATTTTTTAGAACTAAAAGATTTTTTTAGATTTATAAGATTTTATTGACGTTTAAGCTTTCGTACAATGTAACTACCTTTTTTCAAAGTTCATTAATTTAATTATACATAACATAATTGTTAATGAGTTCGAAAATTAATTTTGAAGATTATTATGCTTTTAACCTTTACAGTAATTTCACTTCTGACGAAAACTCTATCCTAATATACTATCTGACGATACCATTTCGTTAATCTCAGCAGACATTAGAATTTTTCGTGTCTTGCGTATACGCTTTTTATTATTTGTGTAGAATTCGTAGGGGGAAATAAAATGGCACTATCTTTCATCCCTTTTTATTAGTCGCCAAACCTCGAAAAGTTTTCTTAATTCAGAGGGGGGAGGTAAAGTTTTTTTTCTTTATTTAATTATTATTATTATTCTTTCTGTGTAGCGGAAAATACGAACCTTTGATTTCGGCTGTTCTATTACTTTTCTTGAATGAAGTGCCGTCTCTTTTTCATCCAATAATAGATACATACAAAATAGATATACTTATCTTTCTCTTGTATTGTGGAATATAATACATCATCTGCTTGGAAAAAAAAAATGAGCCGAGTATCCGTAATATTTGAAATTTCTGCTGTTTTAAAATTTTAAATATCAGCTGATTCTTGAATGCGTATAATAAAAATAAAAGTTAGGTAACGAGTGCTAAAAGTAATGAATAGTTTAGTGCTGATCGTTTCTTTTTTTCTGAGTGATCGAGAGTATTTGAAAGCTATTCTAAACATTATAAAGTTTATTACTTGTGACCTTTTCGCTCTTCCCAGTGCCTACTGAAAAGTGTTATCAATTGAGTATATTCGTTGATACTTTTCACCTATTCACGCAGTCTCCTCACAAAGCATTACTTCTTTTGTGATTTTTAATTAAACGATGACTTTGTTGCACTTTCAGTAAACTAGGAATTTGTTTTCTCATCTTATGTTCTTAAAAGAAAAGAAAATTTTTTAACCTTTTAATTCGGTTTCTCTAAAGTTCGTGAAAACGTTTTGGAACAAAATTCTTGAAACAAAATCTGCAAATTACATTGTTTTTGTGTAACGTATATTGCGTGATATTTCTATCTTTTACGGAATTAAGTGGCTTTGTTTTTAAGATTACTACAATCAAACCTAACATATAATGTTGAATGTTGCACGTCAGCATTAAGCGGATAGCAATACACCATAGTAATAGGCGTTATTAAATATTTATTTTTATTGTTCCCTTAAATTAACGATTAAATGCCAGGCAATCAAAAAGTATAAATAACCTGATTTTTTCAACACTGGTAATCCTTAACGTAAATATCCACTCCTTTCATATATCAACTTTAGTATTAAAAATCAACTGCCGCTTGTTTAGCAAAGAAAGAATCAGACATGGGAATAAAGTGTAACCCATTTAATGAAATACCTGTAAAATCACCTGATGTTTCTCCAATGTGCTTTTGTGCTTTCCTTTTATTAAAACGAGCTTTAGAAAAACGGCATCCAAGAACACTAAACGGACTTTGGAAAACGGTCCAAGAGGGATGGGGTAAAATTGATATGACAGTACTAAGAAAAGTTTACTTTCATGGAAAATTCGAGCCAGAGCTTTTGTCAAGAACCATGGCTGTCAGACAGAAGCAAATCGCCGCAAAAAATACGGCATTTATACATAAAACTTAACTATCAAAATTGCTTCCATAAAGTGCGAACGACCGTCTGTATTCCCTACAAACACCATAAAATTATGTTTTGGTTAGTGTTTCCCGGCCAATAGTATGTTTTTTACTTTAATTTGCTTTAAAATGTACGCTGAGAATTTTCTACCTCAGGTGCTATTTTTGCGTAGTGTTTGTTTACCAAATGAACTAATTTTTTATCGGCTAAAAGATTTTTTTCGATGTATAAAATTTTATTATCGTTTAGGCTTTTTCATTATGTAACTACCATTATTCAAAGTTCATTAATTTAATTTCAATAAAAAGGTATTTAATTGTGTATAATGCAATTTTAGTGTTTCGTGGTATGGCTTTCAAAATTTGGGATGTATATTTTTTGCGCTGTTGGTTCTATAGGAAATATAAATTGCACAAAGTTATTCATACAGTAGCAAACAATTTTCAGTTTTGATGCACATTATATTTCCTTTACTGAATTAGTTTTTCAACCTTCATAAAAACCTTTAGCTGATCTTGAAGTAAATATGTATATTTTTAGCATAACGACTTAGAAGGTACTTGTACACGTAGTGAAACTTTTCTTTTATACTGTTTATTTTTAGACCTTTATGTCTTATCACCTTATCAAAATTGTACTATAATTGGTATATTGTTTATCCCAATTATGAAAGAATTTACTGACTCATCTCTGCTAGTTATCTACTAATTATTTTTTAGTCATTTTATTAAAACATCCATTTTAGCTGCAGGCCAAACGTTATCGTTAAGAGGGAACTCTTCATAAGAGATTGTTAGTATTGATTTTTTTTTTTTCCTATATGTTCTGAATAACTTTCTTATTGGCAAATAAGGTATGGACATTTTAACTATAGGAGGTCAAAATTCAGATCAATGTTTAAAACGATTTTTATCGACTTGTTTCAGAAGCCATTCTAGTCTTTCGGCCTCCTTTTACTCGTTGCTTTTCATTTATTTAGAAAGTTTAGTTTGAGAATATCATTTCCTCGTCCCTGTTTATATGTGTATATGAGAATGTGTATGCTTGCATTTCATGAATGTCAATTAAAGGTTTAAATTTTAAAACTGAAATTTAAACGTCGATCGAACTAACTATGTTTCAATTTTTTTCAAGTAGAGCTTTATTCATTTGTGATGGCATTTTCGCATGACTTTCAAAAATGAGCAAATATATCTAGTTTAACTTTATTAATTTCAGAGGTGAAAACTGAATCTTTGAAATTCTTTTCTGTCATTTTAGACCCAAGTTTTTCTTTCATATATGATAACTCATATATGATAACTCGATGATATTGGTAATTTTTTACAAAATGCGTCAGCAACTTGGCTTTAATGAAGTTATATTTGATGTTCAATTTCGATTCTTTTTTTTCTTCAAAAAAATGTCGAATAATGGAATGAAATGAAATAGCATTTCGTGAAATTTTTTCATATAATTTTTTGTTTTATTTTTTAGTTTTATTTATTTCTAATTTTAAACATTCATGATATTTTTTGTTGAGGAGTGGAATTTCCTAGCTTTTGACAGTGCTGAGGATAATGCCGCCAAATATGTTACATTGTCAACGTTATGCATTCGGAGATCAGTTTGGGATAGGTAACTTAAAGTTGATTTTCACCATGTCTTTAATTTTGAGTGTCAGTAAGGGTGAAAAATACTTTTCAGCTTGTGTCCATCTTGGACAACTTTACTCTGTGTCATAAGCTATAAGGCCCTCTTTGTTTAGGTTCTTCTGTGGATTTTGCCTCTCAGAAATACAATGGTACCAAGAAATTCCCCAGAGGTAATTTCTAACAAGCAACAAGCTTTTCTTTTCATTATCCTTTCTTTGCATGGATTTCTTTATTACACTTCTTATTCCATTTTGCTTCATTTTCCATTTCTTATCTTTTCACTATTTTATTCAATTGCTTTTCAACTAGTAAGCATGTTTTCATGTTTTGTGTATTATTTTTCTTTTCCACGTTGTCCCCCTTTTCCTAATTTTTAATATTATTTAGCTTCGTTATTATTATAGGGAATAACGTATTTAATGTAAATTCTCACTCTACTCACATTCTACCAATCGGAATCACACTAAGCACTCATTGCTAAACATTTTGAAAAATAAGGTCGAACATTTAATTTTATACTTTCTATTCACAAAATGGAATTATTAAGACTTTCTTTTTCTTTGTAAATTTTATCATTTATGCTATCAGCTTGTTTCACTGACGAAGCTGAATTTCACTATAAACTATAAATGACTGTTGAAGGACACTAAAGTAATGTATGAAGTGTTTGCGTGTGTGTGAGTGAGCATGTGAACCTGATTTGTGCGCAAGCGTCTGTACTGAGTAATACGCGATATTTCCTGAATCGGTTTTAAAGTATTTTGTAGTAAAATAGTCGTTTAAATTTTGTCCTTATTTCCTCTTTCATATTTTCCCTTTTTTTGTGGCCTTTGGAAAATTCTCAAATCCTTACGTGACATTAAATTCTTCAAAAACACCCATGTCTTTTATTATGAGCATGTTTTCCTTTCGCTCCTTTAATTCAAAAAGTGGTAAAGTTTGAATATGAAATTTTGCTATTGTTGTTTTTACTTTTGACGTATGAAACCTTTTAGAAGTGTAATCAGGGAGTGTCGTGGGTAAATTTTTGCAATATTTAACTGGTATATGAAACTTTTTATGTATTTTACAGTCGTTGTGGAAAACTGTTAACTAGTAAGTTGTGCACTTATCCGTTTTATCAAGCATTTGCTTTGTGGGTGCCATATTTAATTTCTGCTTAATCGAAACATTTTTTCTTTATCTTTTTAACTACTGCTTTAATGTTTTGCCTAGTAACGTTCGATTTCTAAAGCACTAGAAGTAAAGACTGCATTGCATTTAATTCTTTGCCAATTACGGAGCTTTAGCTTTGATTTCGTGGTTCTTTTTTCTGTAATTGATTCATGTAATTTTGTGTGCTAATTTTAAATTTCTATTTATGCAGCGAGGAGTTACGGAAGACGAAGAGGTAAGAATTTCTTTAAATTCTGACTATTCATCAATTGTTTCCATTGTTTTTCTGTCGTGTGCCCAAGCTATTTATTAAAGGGAATAACTATCTGTAATTATCTGTTTTTCGAACAGACTTCCCCTCCATTACAGCATTAAATCATCCTGTCTAATTAGCCTTCCTAATTTCCCCAGGTTTCGTAACTTTACTTGGCTCTCAAAAATGTCACTTACGGATTAAAACTTTGTTATTATAAGAATTACATTCTTTTTACGTAACAAGAATGATAAATGTTAGATTTTGCTTGGGCCTGACAGTCCGCAAACAATTAAATTTCAACATGCAAGTTCAACAGTTTCGTACGGTTATGATAACGTGCAGAAATTTTCAGTCACATCAAATCGGGATTTTTTTCTATTGGAACTATTCTTAACATTTGACCTATCAACAAAAGCTAAATAAATTTATCTTAAAATAAATCTAAGCCCTACACGTTGAGAAAACGATCCGACTCACAAGATAGATTCTTTCTCCAAACCCAGGATTGTTTTTTCTAACTACTGAATTTACATTTATGTTAAGAATCAAATAATGTCCTGCCATATAACTTTTACAAATTTTCGAGAACTCTACTTTATTTACAAGAATCAAAAGCTTCGACGCAAAACGTTTTTATGGTGACTAAAATGATATTTAGAAGGGTAAAAGTTCATATTTTATAATAGCGATTCACAAGGTTTAACAAAAAATAAAATTTAATTTTCTGTGCCTTGATATTTATATCCCGTTCGACAATTTAATTTAAAGAAATCTTTCAATTTGCCCATCAACGTTTTGATGCAAAAGAAACTCGTGCATGCGTATCAAAATTTTTGTTCAAAAATTATTTTCGACTTGTTTTATGAATTTTTTACCTGCCTCTGAAAAATTCTTCATTCTTACAAACTACAATTTTAGTTTAATATTCATTACGAAAGGTTTTTCTCTTCTTCTATTCTAAGACCACGGATCTCTTTTTAAAAATATAAGCTCAAAAGTTTTCTTTTATCTAACTTATGAAAATATTTCTCTCTGTATGAAAAATTAAAATTATGCTACATTACTCCTCTGAATTTATTTAATTAGTTAGTAAGAAGCCGTTTTAATTAACACACAGACATGAAATTTTATGAGCGTAAATATTTAATATCTGAATATTAAAGTTTTAATTAGCATTTTTTTAATGCTCCCATGATTTGGAATTCCTTGAGGCATGTGATCCTAAAACGTACCTATATCATAGGCAATATGTTTTATGAGCCGTTATAGACAGTAAGGACCTGTTCACATAGAATACGTCTGCGACAGCGTTAAAGATTCCGTTGGCGCTGATTGGGTAAATGGATCAATGATCAATTTTACGCTGACGGATTCTGTGAACAGGTCCTTAACCAGGTAATGCGTATAATGCTTTTGTAAATTAATAGTAAGCGTTTCTTCTCCAAAGAGAGAAAATTCACTCTCTGCCCCTTGCGCTCATATTCGTAACACTGAAATATCCTAAATCAAAGCCTGTGTGATCAAAACCTTTCGTGACTTTCGATCACAGTATCCACATGCGATGGCGAATGACATGGGCGTTGGCAAGATTATTTCATGGAAGCGGAAAAAAATTTCCAAATACGGGCATGATTAAATTAAAATTACCCTGTGAGCATTAAATCGTTACATACAAATGCATATATATATATATATATATATATATATATATATATGCGGTGTTTGTGTGATTGGGCGTATTCATACCGCTATCATTTTAATCTTTTTTTATCATATTAAATATTAATGATATTAAATAGCAAATTCCTTGGAGGCCCATTTTGAGTGTTGTAAAAAGCTTACAACATTGGTTCAGTTACTGTCAGGATTAAGCGGAACAAACGACTTAAAATCTAGAAAATTACTTTATTGATTTTAAGAAGTTGAATGCTCTTTTCACTTACTAATAGAAAAAAAAATGTAGGCGAATTCGAAACATAAAGCTATGGGGGAATATTTTTCAAAATTAATGAACAGGGAGAGGTAAGGAGGGAAAAGTGAACATATTTCTGGGTTTTGCTGATTTCCTATTAAAATTATATGACATTAAAGCACTTCCCTTAAAAAAAAGTGAAACGATTGCTCTAATACAGGGGTTCCCAACCTTTTTCCTACATCGATTTTAATAGAATGATTTTCTTCATCGACCCCCTCACCATTTTCTCTGTAATATACAGCATACAACATAATTATAATACTAATAATTGCACACAAAACACTTAAAGATAACAATTTGATTAAGATATGATTTTTTCACAAAAAATTGCTGTAAAAAATTAGTAATATGTACTTACCTAAATTTAGGTAGAGATTTTATAAACATTCTAGATATACATGTACACAAAATTTTAGCAATTTGTGACCATTAGTTTTGAAGAAATAGGGCGTACAGTTTTGAAAATAAGTGTTTAGAAAAAGCCATTTTAAGTTTAAAGTTTCCATAAATTACTTTACTATTAGCTTTATACATTTGGCCATAAAAGCGATTCTAATTGTAGTATCGACTCCATTTTTGTTTAAAGATTCCTTTCATTCCATCCTTTAAAATTAAATCGTAATAAAAAAGGAGTTTTTTTTTTTTTTTAAGGTTTTAAAGTGATCTCCCCCCCCCCCCCCTTAAGGTCCAGTGGATTTTCTCAGTTCTGCCTAGAGTTGGTACACAAATAAAAGCCAACTGCGGCATTCGACACATATACAAAAGCGTCATGAATTTGAATTTGGATGCGTGGATCACTCCGCCCTATGCAAATCTGTATTTATACATATTAAAACGGATATTATTATTTAATAATTACATTCCTAAAAAATTAAATTTTAAAACAGAAAAATTTATCATCGACCCCTAATAGACCCCTAGAATACTATAGACCCTTTTTAAACTTCCATCTATCCCCAAGGATCCCCCGTTAGGAATCCCTGCTCTAAGGTCTGGGCTCTTTCATTCGGTACTAGTCTATACATTCGAGTCCCTACGTTGGCATGGATGTTTGTAACCATTCAAAACCGGCTCTTACCTATAGGACACGATAGTTTCGATATTTTGTGGGGAGATATATGTCTGCATCTCATCGAAATTCTGAAAATTCATAAACGTTGTAAGTTAGTAAAATGGACAAGATGGGAAAAAGACAGGGAAAACAAATATTTCCACAAAAATTTGGGCTTCAAAATTTCCAGATTTTTTCAATTAAATTGTTTTTCAAATATTTCTCTAAAATATTGAATTATATCAGATTTGTTGCGTAGACTATACTTAGAATTTTTTTTTTTAAACGTTACGATAGCGAGTGTTAGGAAAATGGGAATAATGTGGTAGTTATCCAACATGAAATGCAACATGCTAAAATGAAAAACACAAACTATCATATGTATATATTTATTTATATGTATTTATTTATTAAGAATAATTAGTAATAATATATAAATGTAATATATGTTAATTATGATTATTATTACCGTAAAAGCTTGAGTATAATACGCACTTTTTTTCACATTTTAGTTCGCAAAAATGAGGGTTCGTATTGTACTCGTGTACAAAAAAAAAAACGTAGTTTTAAACATTGAATAAACGACAAACAATAGATGAGCTGTATTCTAGTGAAAGTGATTAAGACTGATAATTTCACAGTATTGTTTGTTTTGAATTAAAAATTTAAGTTTTTTTTCTGCCGAATTTGACGTTTTTGTTTACTTTTATTACAAATTTTATTTATGTTAATAAATATTTGTGCAATCTTTAAATAAAATATTGAAAAGTTATGGGTGCATATTATAGTCAAGATTTTATGGTGTGTGTGTGTGTATATATATATATATATATATATATATATATATATATATATATATATATATATATATATATGTGTGTGTGTGTGTGTGTGTGTGTGTGTGTGTGTATGTATGTGTGATTGCGTGCATATGCACGCAGTGTCAAAAAATTTTGTTAGAAAATGAAAGATTTTTTTAAAAAATTATTTAACAGAATCATAAGGATTACCTACAAAGAATTCCTTCTTTGTAGATTTTTAAGGCAACTAAATATAATATAGTTAAATCTTAGCACACTCTCATTGTGATTCTTGCTACAAAAAATTCAGGTACTTCAAGTTTTTATAAAATCTGAAGAATATATGTGTGCACAATAGTTATTTAAAATGTATAGATTTATTTTATCTCTAAACATTTTGTAATCAACGAAAATATTAAGGTAATGAAAGGTACTGAATTTTTTTCATTGTGTATTCTGGTTGTCTCATTGTAGACTATTAATGACTGCATTAAATGTTTTTGTGGTGAATGGAGTAGCTGGAATGTTTACTTGGCATGATCTCAGATTATGTATAAACAATTTCTGTGCCAATACATCTTATTTTTTATTTACTTCGTTATTCTGAAAGTTAATTGAAGTGTTTTTCAGTTTCCACGTTAATTATCTACCTTACAAATGACACTTTTAAATTATCGAAGTGAAAGTTTTTTAAATGGTTGGTTTAACATCTTACTTATCTGTGACTGCTGTAATTTCAATTTATTAAGACAATGGAACTTTGAAATTATTACTTCTTAGAAGGTAAATAAGTGTGTCAAGTGAAGTCAGTTCAGTGTATAGTCTTAAAAGTTTTATTCAATTTCTGTAATTTTTCATCCAAATAAGTCCATTTGATTTATGGTATTCATATTTTTCCATTGCAATCATCGAACTTGTGCACCGGTTTGAAATTTATCTTTCTGTTTTTTAATTCTGCTTTATGCATCTGTCGTTACGTTAGCGCAGTATTTTTATGGGTGAGTTTATTGTAGGAAAGAATTCCTTGCTTTAAGGGGCTGAAGGGATTTCTAGGCTGAAAATCATCAGCCAAAACTATCTTATTAGCCATTAACAACAACAAAGAAAAAGTCATTTCATTTTACTCTTTATTAATTTTTGCCAGAGAAATCCGTAAATAATTTTTCTTTAACAATAATGTAATAAATATTTGTTTATATTTCTCCGAGAATCGTTATTTGTGTTTTGAAAGTGTGGCCTATATCAATATCCATGAGTATAAAAATGACTTTTATTCATCAGTGTCACTTTCGAGTTCTTGCATCTTCTCAATAACCATCAGGAGTCGAGAAGCCGAAGCCCAAGACAGGTAGAACCAGACCGACATGATTTAGTTCCTTCGTGTTTTAAAATGCAATACATAGCGATACAGTTGACACATTTTAGTCTTAATTGTTTTTACAAAAGTGTTAGAGGCATCTGCGTAACATTGACTTTTCAAAATGGCATTCGTTCTATCTGCTATCAAATAATGTCTGTCTTATACAAGGATGGATAATTCTGGTGAAATTTCGTCGAGATTCATGTTCTTTCCAAAAGCTGTGTTCCTTTTCTTCTTTTTCAACGCCAAAATACCTAAAAAAGGTGTCTGGTTAGTCTTTCTAGTACTTTTCTTTCTCTCAAACTACTAACACATTTCTAATTTAATTCTTTATATCGAAATATTAATAGTTTTTAATTCACTGCAAACCTGTTCTTGCAAAATAGATTTTAATTCTTGGAAATCTTGAATTTTGACAGGAAGATCACCATTTTTTACTGGAATTGAAGACAATCATATGTTAGATGATGTACAATTAGATCAAATTGTCACGTCATTCAACTCACTTCATATGTCACCAAATGCTCCAAGAACTTCCGAAACAGGAGAGAGGTATTCTCGCAAAGTTTTCGTAGGTGGTTTACCACCGGATATTGACGAAGGTAACATCAGTTTTTTCTCTTTCTATCAAGCAATTATTCTTTTACTTTTCAAGTGTTTTTTTTAAATAATTCTTATATTTCAGCAATTTTACATATTATAAGTCTGTTTTTAACGATTAAATGTAATAAAATAAAATTTATTTTATTACATTTAATATTAATTACTCCCTTTTATCAGAATAAAGTCATGTTTTTGTGTAACACAGAACTTCCGATAATCAGTGGTTGGATTATCCCTTTCGCGTATTACGCGGGCTTCACAAAAAGAAAAAAAAAGGGGGGGGGGGGACAAGAAATAAAGCGGAATTTTTTTTAAATAATATAAGCATGGCTCGTTAACAGAGGAATTAGCGGACTTTTTTCAATAGAAAACCTGAAAATCTACAAAGGTTTTACCATTAATTTGATAACCTTTTATTAACTCACTATATGATAGCGAGATATAGATTATCCGTGTATTTTTTCCGGTTTTCCGTGTACACCCGTGCCTTAATTAGCGCAGGTAATCGTGAATTTACTGTACATCGAATGAAATAGTGCTTCAGCTTTTACAGGTCAGACAAAACCTGGAAAATTCAGAAATTTCAAAATCACGTTAAGTATCGAGGAAATTTGAACTTTATTCAAAAAGTTAGAGGAATTTAAATGCTGTCTGGTAAATTCCAAAGTACTAGAAGTTTAAGATGATAATTCGAGTTGTTTACAAGGCATTATTACCTTAACCTTAAATTTATGTGTAATTTACAATATACTGTTAAAATTTACATACGTATAAATGTTTTTTAGTCTCGCTTTACCGAGATTTTTTCTTGTTTGGCCGATCTGTCTCAACCTATCAGAGTTATCAGCAGTTTGTTATGACGTACGACTAGTGATGAACTTAGTCTGTCTTTATAAATTTTATTTATTCTCCTACTAAGTCTTCTTAAAATTGTTTCAATATTGAGAATTGCTATGTTAACCATATTTCGTTTGGTGATAGTTAAAATGGCTGCATATTTGCCTCATTTATTGCTACATTCTGAATCATAATCGAGCTGATATATAGAACAGACAAAGACAAAAAAGCTGATAAATAACCATAAGTTTGTTCTCTTTAAAAAAGCCTTGAAAAGAACTAACAGGAAATCGTTAGTTCATACTCATTTGCATTTTGTATTATTATTTGTCCCTTAAACATTCAGTTTATGTTTGGTTATAACATAGGGAGGTCTAAAAGTTTGTTGTGTTTGAAAGCATACTCATATGGCGTGTACTGTGCAATACATTTTTCAATTATGCACGCACTGTCCTTGCACTTTTAGCCAATTCTTAAATTATATTATAATATATTTTAAAAAGTTGTCCAAATAAAATACAATTTACAGAAGTGTATTATGGAAACTATATTTATTTAGATTCTGGCCCTCGGCTAGCAAAAGATTAATTTATGAGAGGGTTAAAAATAAACTTCAGCTTTGGAGGTTTTCCTTTCTTACACTTAGGAGGTCAGAATACACTACAAAAGGACTACCCTAAAGTTATTTGTGAATACGGATTTATCTTGCAAACAAATATACCTGAACTAAATGTTCAATGATTTTCGTTATTTCGTAGTAGACAAATTATTTAACCAGCATCCTTTATCATTTTGATGATTTTTATGTTATTTTATCAATAAAAGAACTTTTGCCATAAATAACTGTATATTATTTAAGATTGCTTTAAAATCCACGATTTTTTTTTCTTCTCTTTGTGGTATTTTAATTTATAGCCCAAAATAAACGCATGCACATAAAGTAATTATTGTAATTTCAGCCCTTTATTTTGTGTCCCTCAATTTGAAAAACGTCTTTTTTTTTTAACTTCTACAGCTGAAATACCTGACTGCACCGTTAAATAGTCAAATAAGTATTAAAATATTAGTTAAAATACGCTTCTCAGCTATACTTGTTTTGAGTGTTTATCTACTGAATAGGAGAATTTCAGCCAAAAAAACAATTCTAAATTTTACTGTCTTTTCTTGATCTGTGTTTAGAGGAAATAACTGCAAGCTTTCGACGTTTTGGACCACTTGTTGTTGACTGGCCACATAAAGCTGAAAGCAAATCTTACTTCCCCCCAAAAGGTTAGTTCTTTTAGCCTTTTACTTTTGATGTTATGTTGAAATGCTCATATTTTCGTACTTTGAATCAATTGTACGTAACAATGATTCCAAAGTTAAACTTGCGATTTATTTTTCTTTTATATAGGTTATGCTTTTCTCCTGTTTCAAGACGAATCATCTGTTCAGGCTTTAATTGATGCTTGTATACAGGAAGATGAAAAGTTATACTTATGTGTCTCCAGTCCAACTATCAAAGACAAACCGGTTAGTAATCTGATTGCATTTTAAGCTTAAATCTAGGATATAGGCTATGTTGAACATTGAAAGTTCATTTGTTCTTCACGTGAATCTGCGATCCATTACCTGAATAACGGGGCATATATGTTCATTTACTTCAGGTTCAGATTCGTCCATGGCGTTTAAGTGACGCTGACTTTGTCTTGGATGCATCCATGCCTTTGGATCCACGAAAGACTGTGTTCGTTGGTGGAGTGCCTCGGCCTTTAAAAGCTGGTTTGTTATCATAATAGAAAATATTTTTTCCAATGGTCAGATTGCTCTTCCCCTTATATATTTCATCTAAGTTTGTGCATGTGTAATCCAATATTTTTGCAAAAGTAGCTAAATAGAAATTCCTAATCAAGAAGATGAATTTTTGCCTTTCTTGAAAAGTATTGATCAAACAGTATAAAGAATAATTCTCGTTAAAAATAAAAAAAAAATTTCAAAAATAGAAGTTGGAAAAAAGGCTGACTTATCATGATTACAAACTTTTATTTATTAGAAAATCATTTCATTTTGCTTTTCAAGAACGTCTGTTTGGACCGGAAATAAAACTCGCATCTCCTAACATGCAGGCTGGTATTCCACAAACTAACAATCCCGGGAAAGTGAGCTCTCATTTTTCGACCTCCATCATGTATATTTTTATCACACACACACACACATATATATATATATATATATATATATATATATATATATATATATATATATATATATATATATATATATATATATATATATATATATATATTCGACCAATAGCATTTGCTCTAGACTACCGAAGAGTCCATTATCGTTCCTTACAACGTTCGAGAGTCACTATGTGATAGTGACGCTCGAAAGTTGCAAAAACTTTTCAAAGGGATAGGATAGATGTAGGATGAGAAGTAGCAAAATCTGTATTTCCTTTTTAATATTAATTAGATATAAAATTTTTAGTTCCTATGTGACAGGCCTTTTTGTCTATTAGAAAATTATTAATATTAGATATTAAAATAATATTGGCATTTGAAATTTATCTAAGTGTTTAGTCAATAAAGTAAACCTTTAAATCTCATAGATCTGTCTTTGGTTTATTTTGTTAACCTAAAATGCCAAGAAATTAGCAGACAAAGAATGAATAGTCCTAGGTTATACATCCAAATTTTACTCAGATTTGTTACTATATTTTTAAATTGTAAGCAAGTGTGTTTAAATTTTTGAAAAACTTCTTTTGTCTAACTTTAACATAGTCCATGACTATTTTGGACCCTTCTGTCCTTTTCCTACATATATACCTGAGATAGTAGACTCAGCATTAACGGATTCGATTATTTGTTAGTTATCCATCAAGGACTAAACAGGATTTTTTTTTTCTTATCTGGTTTGTAACCCATTTCTGTGCTAAAAAATTATTAAAGTTCTTGCAAAAAGCCAAAGATTGTGGTCAAAATAATCCTTATAAAACGTACACTATTTGTTTTAAAAAAACAGTTTTTATAGGGATAAGTTTTATATCTGCTGTGATGTGTTGAAAAGCTTTTACTTCAATGTCATATACTAATTTAATCTGTGATATATTAATTTGAAAACTAGGCTACGATCGGACCATAATTATTTCTGGGTGCTTTTCTCCTCTATACTAGATAGCAACGTGTATAGAATAAGCTGCATTTTTTTTTTCGAAGGATTATTTATACGAGGGAACAGGGTAAAAATATCTTTTATGCATGTGTTGAAGGGAAAGTTTATGTAGGATTACTGATAATAATAATTTAATTCAAAGATAAACCCAAATTTAGTTTTAAAAAATTCAAATTTCAACCGAATATTGAAACATATGCAATTTTTTTACATCTTTTGCTAATGCTGTTTTTTTACCTTTAATTAAATTGTCCTTATTGCCAGACAGTACCGCACCATCGGGATATACTTATTCTGTCTATCTCAGATGCATAAGTCTTATTCATAACGTTTTATATAAATATCCATTATACAAATTGAAGAAAACTTAAAAATACAATTTGCATGACAGTTCAAATATTTAGTAGATTTCATTCTTTTACATTCTCTTTTCTTCTTTCTTGGATAAAGTTTTCCCCTTTTCAATGTCACCCATGTTTTGTCTCTGTAGTGGAATTAGCCATGATTATGGATCGACTGTATGGAGGTGTGTGTTATGCTGGTATTGATACTGATCCAGAACTGAAATATCCGAAAGGAGCTGGACGGGTTGCGTTTTCCAACCAGCAGAGCTACATAGCTGCAATTAGTGCTCGCTTCGTTCAGCTGCAGCATGGTGATATTGAAAAGAGGGTAAGTATGTGCTGCAAATGAATACTTCATTTTAAAAATATAAATAAATTAATAAATAAAAATTGCTGATTAAAGCTGTTCATAACTCCCTTGGTTTGCTATAATATTAATGCTTGACTTTTGCCTAAAGTTTAATAAACTCAACTCTTTCGTTTAAGATATATATGATCCTTTTCGTTCATCGGTTAGTGAATAAGAATACGTAATAAATTATTGTGTTTTGCGGATTTGCCATTTTATTTGTGTATATACTGATCGTTTATATTATACTACGTCCATGTGTTAACTAACTTCAGAATAAATTATTTCCGCTTTGTTTGAGAAACAATGCCGCTTTGTCCCATATACCAGGCTGAAATCTCGTTGGATCTGGTTCTCATGTATATGTATTAATATCAATATATTTTTGATATAGGGCATGTTCTTTCGCTGAATTTGCCATAACCATTTTGGACTCATTAATGTCTTCAGTTTGCTCAATAAGTTGCGTTATGCGTAACTTAAAACTTTGATTATATTTCTGGCATTTTTCTCTCACTCCCTTTCCCCTAATTTAAGGGTATAGTCTATCAGTGTTACTGATAATTCACGCATCCACCTTGGTCTTTGTCATCCTGGATCATTGTTATAATTGTTATCCAATAATAATAATATAATCAATGCAGGATTTATGTCTTAAAAAATGGTGCTCAGTTTAAGATATTTTAATGTGTTTTCGATGTTACTTTAAAAACTCCTCGTGCCAAATTTCTAACCACTATTTTTTTTTTAAATTTTAGCATCATAATATGATGCTAAAATCTTTCAATTTTACATATTATGTCTTTTTTAAAAAGTAAATATCCTTGAAAAAAGTGTTTAACGAATCTGAGTTAACTGGTATTATTGACGCTTATTTATACTAACATGTAAGGTCTTGGCAATGTGTATTATCCCACGCTAAGCAAGTGTACTCAGAGCCATTCGGAACTGGCTTTTCGCTAAGTCCTGGTCAGTTTAACCTTCATGTTTACCGTAGCGCTCCAAATCAACCAACCAGACGATGCATGTAATACGTTTTGTGAAAGATGGCCGTAGCATTTCATACTTACCTAACCGTTTTTCGGCAAAATTCAAGCTGTCCAGTTAGCTTGGACGTAGAAATAGTATAGAGACGTTAATTTTCTGACATCATACTCAGGCTTAATTAGTGGTGATAACTTGCAGAATATTTAATGAAATAACAGTGGTGTTATGGTCCAAACCCTTCTACATTCATTCGATAAGCTATTCTATTCTAAATAAACGAATAATACGAGTACAAACAAGCAAAAAAGACATTCAGAATAATTTAAATTGTAATACACAGCACCTCCACGGTAAGATTTTTGGATGTGCATAATTACTAAACAACTGCCCTTTAAACGTTATAACTAGATGAAAGTCTTACTCATTCTTTCGACGTTTTTGGCCCAAAATCCTCTGTAACGACCTTCCAAAAATCTATGAAAGCTTCAGAGGGTTTCATGGATTGTGAATCCTACTTACATTGTAATATTATTGTAACATTATGATAGCATTATCGTTGCACAGTCAAGTTTTGACTTGAGTCTGTCAGTGGAGTATTTGCAGCTGCCGTCCGTCTATGAGGTCTTCGAGGAAGGCAATCGATTTGACCTTATATGGAAATGCTGAGCAGGTCTTTGTATCATAACGATAATCAGCTGAAAAGTCAGTTTATTGCATTCGAAATTTACTTTTTGCAATATAATGCTTTGCGAAACAAATATACGAAGGTGTTGTATTTTCTTTGTTAGTCTTCTCTGTGCTGTGGCGTCACTGTGAATGGTTAAGGCGATTCTCTGAGGCGTTGCTAAAAATTACTACTATGGGATCCATAACAAAGCAAAGACAGAGTCCTAATTAAAAAGCGAAGGCCAATTTTTTAAAACAAAAACTCAACAATTTATTTACAAGAAAAAAATTAGCATTTAACCAGTGCAACATATTCAATTAAATCCCGTGTAGATTTACAACGTACGCTTCAGAACCCAGCCCAAAACACCGGAGCCTAGAAAACACGTCTACTCAGGGCGGATTCTATGCAGCGTCTCTCCCTCAGAGAGGGGTCGGCAATCGTTGGTGACAGTTTCTTCGTAACGCCGAACTTTATTACATTCCAGAATCGTTAGGACGACAGCTTTACTGGCTGCATCCGTGGGAAAACGTTTTTTAATCCCCCACGTGTTCAAAACCGGTGGAAACTGGCAAATCCTTCCCTGAAAAACACGCAGCTGTGTTTCAAGTACTCTGAGGGGTCTTGGGAAAAAATAAGACCATACATCCAGTACGCTACAGTGCTCTCTCTTTCATGAAAATGAGTTCGCTCCTGTTGTGGTTCTATGAATGGAACAGGGTATGATAGAATAGCTTAGGCTGGTGTAATGCAAGAACTTGTATTTGGTAGCAGTGCGGGATTTTAGCGTGTGTTTATAAAACACTGTCACCGCATTTTACAGGTACTCCAATAGAAAAACTAATGAACACGATAGAGAATATTAATTCCGCAATCAAATATACAGTAACCACCGCTTATAGTGATCAGTGGTTATAAGAATCAATATCGCGAAAGCAAACACAAATGTATTATTTCCATATTAAAATTTTCGCTTTAAAGAATCAAACCACCGATTTTAAGAATCAGTTTACACTCTTCGCTTTCCTTTCATTTTTCCAAAAAGGCTTTTTAAACCGTCAAAAGGCACGAAGTTCTTTCTTTTTTTTTAGAAAGATTGATAAGATGGGATGGAATATAGTCATAAAATTCATCCCTTTCTTTGTTAGACATAACATAATAGTTTCCCCTTATACGCTTTAGCACAACACTGTCCTATTAGCTTGACCCGGGGGCATTTTTACCCGTCCGTGTCCGATTTCACTTTTCTTCACTGATAAACAAAAATAGGGACTCTTTTTTCCCACCTCCCACATCGTGGTTGCGGCTTCCTTGATCCTGAAACACATAAATCTTCGGCGAAGTGTCCACTATCACTTAGGCAAACGTAACATTAGTAGATTCAGCACGTTATCAAACCGCGAAACGTAAGCTAGAAGGTGAATCTTCGTCTGAGACTATTAGTATTGAAAGAGGTATAACCCGCCTCCTGAAAACTTCATTACGTCAAACTACCATAGAAAACTTTTCGTTGCTCCCTTCCTGCAGTTGAAATGTTAAAACTGTTAAGCAGGTATGTTGTAACAAATATTAAATTTTTTCTCCTCTTACTATAATCATGTGTATCTACTTATAGGTCTAAAAATTAAGTTGTATTTTTAAAATTATAAAAGATAATTTTAATAAAAGATAATTAACGTAAATTAAAGAGTATTTTATGGTAAATTATCTAATATATGTATATATAGATGTTTGTGGGCTTGTCCAGAAACCTAAATTTCGGCTATAAGAATCAACCGCTTATAAGAATCAAAAACAGTAATAAACGTGATTCTTATAAGCGGAAATCACTGTATTTGTAGGATTATCGATCTTCAAGCGGCTTTCCGATGTGATTATTTTAAATTGTCTCATCATATAATGATAAGCTCCACAGATATTAGTTATTTCAGGAAACTGATTAAGTTCGTCGTAACATTTGGTTTTTTAAAGCCCATGAATCTCGTTTGCCTAATAAACGAAGTAATGCTACTATCAGGTCTCATTATAAAGAGAACTGACTATAGTAATTTTCTGTATTAAGTCAATCAGATTGCATTTGAATGCCAATTATATGAATTACATGAACAGCCATTTATTAAAACTTTTAAAGTAGAAATCTAGACGTGCTAATTTATAGTTCTTGTATTATTCTGGTTAATGTGTGGAACAATTTGTAAGATAAATTTTATCTTCCCAAATTCTTAAAAGTATGTCTAAAATTGTATGTTATATATATTAGAATAATTAAATCACTTGCTTTTCTACATATTTTCGCATTTAATTTCCGTGAATTTCATTTTAGGTTGAAGTCAAGCCATATGTTTTAGATGATCAGATGTGTGACGAATGCCAAGGCTCACGATGCGGCGGAAAATTTGCTCCCTTTTTTTGTGCTAATGTTACCTGCTTGCAATACTATTGTGAGCACTGCTGGGCCTCTATTCACTCTCGGCCTGGTCGTGAGTTTCACAAACCTCTTGTTAAAGAAGGGGCAGATCGCCCTAGAGCTGTACCCTTCCGTTGGTGTTGAACTTTAATTGTCAAAAATTTTAAGTCGTAATAACATTTATAATTTCAAAATTTATAAGTACTGTTATTATTTTGTTTTTATTTGCATTTTATTTAATTAATGTTTTTGTTTGTTTTTTAATTTTTGCTCGTGTGGCAAGATTGTGATGATTTTTGTTCCTATCTTAAAGTTATTTATATATGCAAACATATACTTTAGTGTGTTCCTTATGACTGAATAGTTATTTATGATTACATACATTAAGCATGTTACAATGATATGTGGAGATAAAAATTTGCCCATATTCATTTCTTGGTTACTTATTTTAGTTTTAATTTTGTTTTTCTGTTTATATATAGCTAGCATGTTATTTGTTGTCATTTGTTTTGTTAAATTTTACAATTTTAATGGCCAAATTTTGGATCTATAATTCTCTATTTAAATATCAAGTCATTTTTTATATTAAAATAAATGTTATTTGTTTGCTACTTATTTAGGCCTTTGGAGTTATTTCTGTTATATTATTTGTCTATATTTATTATATAGTTAAAATATTTCATATATGCCACATAGACAAAAGGGGATGGGGTGTTTCAATGGTCATTTCCTGTATATGAGTATGTGATATTTACTTATTCAGTCATGAATTCACAATTCAAAAGATCCTGACAATTTCGTAACATTTGCGATGTGTCATACTTTATGCTTGATTTTTAATTTTTTTATTAAGTATTATTTTATTCACATTCACTCATTTATTTCTCCATTATTTTGCATTTCCTTGTGTGTTATACTTCAGTCACAAATCATTCCAAAAGTATAAACATATTTTTAAAATTTTTGGAATGTTTACAATTTTACTATTTCTCCATTCATATTTTTAAAAATTCTATTAAAATATTTTTATGGAATATTATCTAATGTTATATGGAAAATAGTAACAGATTTTTTCAAAAATCATGGTAAAATATTTTTTAGAAATTGTTGTCTATTGTTAATTGGAAAAGTAGTAGAAACATTAGACAATATTTCACTGTAATATACAGATGTCCAAAAGAGTAATTTATGCACATTGCAATTTCATATTTCATTTGGTATTTATGCCTTTCTTTAATTTCAGTTAATTTGATTAATATGATTTTCAGTTTAATTTTCTTTCATTCTAAAATTTTAATTATTTTCTTAGTTTTTCAAAACCTTATTATGAGTTTGCTTCCCTTGTGAATAGAATCTATTATTTTGAGAAACAATTCACAATAAGCCTAATTTTCATTTATTTCCATACTATCATTAATGAGTAATCTTAAAATGCTATACTAGCATTTTTAAATGAATTTCGATAAAATGTTTATTATCTGTAAATCAATCTGTTTTAACAAACTTTATAGTAATTGAATTTTAATCCTGTAATACTATTTTTTTAAATTTAATACTTTCTTAAAAATGTGTGCAGTGTCTTATATTCCACTCAATTCTAAAGCTAAATAGTTTTTTAAGCATGTTTTTAAACTTTTTATTGCATATTTCTATTTAATTTTATCCAGGTAATATTACCTTCTCTGTCTAGGAGCAGAATAGAAAAAAAATTTATAATGTACAACAATATAATACCAAAGTATTCTTTTTTGCTTTCTTTGTTTCAAATTTGTTATAATTTTTAAAATGTCTCTTATTAACAATGTTTTTCTATTATTTTTTAGTCTGAATTATTACAAGAGCACATTTAAACTACTTAAATATGGTTTTTATATGTAACATAATCTGTACAGGCTCTGCCTCATTTATTTCAAATTTATAGGTTGAAGTCTGAAACCTTTATCTGTGTTTCAAATCTAGTGATAGATAAATATGTCTACTGATATCAACTGATGTTTATACATTTTAAAATGCATGCTCACTGGACATTTTTTATCTGTCATCTAGGTATAGTTGGTATGCCTAGTATGTATGTTGGCAGATAAAGTGCTATTTACATGGACTGATTTTTAGTCATTTTTGTCATAAAAGGTCTTAGAACTTACTCCACATTAACAAAGTCACAGCATTTCTGATGTTGTAGAAACCATATATATTTCTATTTCCTATTAATATTAGTTGACTCTATTCTACAGATTTTCATACAGTTTCGCATCAGAATTGAGCAGTTACTTAGCACATTCTTTACTAGTAGATTTAGGGACAATCAGAAGTAAAAGTGTTTCATGTTATTCTAGACAGTTAATTGTGAATTTGTAAGCTCCTCTTGTTATTACATTCTCAGTCTTAAAAAAAGATGCATTTGTTAATTATTGTACCAATTTTGTAATAGTGCTTTTTTGTACAAATGTGTGCAATATGTTTTTGCTAGATATCCATTTTGTATCTACTTATAAATCTTTCTGCCTTAGTATTTCAGCCTGAAAGTTCTTGTATAAATACAAAACATTTTTCTAACTTATCTTTTTGATCTGCTAAAATGCATGTTTGAATTTAAAAAAAAGTTATGTAGTTTTAATAAATTAATTCATCTTATGAATATAACTACTAATTATATTACATGATAATTGTTCATGTAATATTTTTCTTATAAATTGGCCTCTGTTATGATTTGTGCATGTAGTCATCTTTTGAAACACATTACTGTGAATTTATATTTATTCTCTATAACTAACTCATCTTTTCTCTATGCCTACGGATTTTATTTTTTATTCTGTTTATATGTTCATCCACGATATACATGTGTATATACAGTAGAATCACTCTTAGTATCTTTCTCTAAATGTAATTCTGAAAACAAGGAATCTACTTTTTAATACTTTGTATTATACTTTAAAATAGAATGTATGCTAAAAGAGTGCATAATTCTTTGCTCTCCCTAAGATACCTAATTTTATAGTTATTTCAACAAAATGGGAATTTTGTGGGTTTTCCTTTATATCTGTAGAAAATGAATTTATTTATTCTGGTCATAAGGTACATTCCTAATTGTTCTTTCAGATTAAGGACTGAAAAAAGTACATAATTGTACCTTGTAGCCATTTCTCCCTATTGACAATTAAAAAAATGATAAAATGTCATTCTTTGAATACAATTCATGGTAACTTCAGGATTGGCAGGACTAGTTTAAGTGAAATAGTCACCTTATTTTTGCTGAAGTTGTTTAAATCCCTTGTACTTAGGTATTTAATCTTAAAGTGTTTAAATTGTGTAAGTAAATTGCACAAGTACATTACTTAATTACTTGTAGGGTTAAATACCTGCAGTTTACATCTGCATTTTATATAAATAAATAATAAAAAAATTGTGCAAGGTACTTTTTAATTTGCAGTCATAATGTTGAATGATTTTATTAGAAGATTGTTATTTTGATTCAATGCACTAAGAACTCTACTGTGTATGTATGTATATGTGTGTATGCATGTCTGGGTAATTATCTTTTGGAAGTTGATTGAACTTAAAAGCACCACAAGTTCTCACTGTTTCAAGTAATTCATTTTGTATTTCAGAATTTTACATTTATATAATTATAGTAGAGTTTTAAAGAGAGAATTTTTCTTTCCATTAATCAAAAGGAAATTTCATATCTGTCTTGTGTAATTTGTGAATGCAATATATTTATGTACGTGTGTATGTATGTTTCAAATTAGATTCAATATATTTTTTAAAATGTTCATAAGAATTTTTAAAGTGCAGTTTTATATATTTAAGGAGTTAATCTAATTCTTTCTTGCCAAGTGATTTCTTTAAGAGTGCTTTGTGTTGTTTTTTTCCAGATTTGGGTGTTGTTTAATTTCTTCTCTTTAAAAATTATCATGGTAGGTAAAACATAATTAGTTTTAGCTAGTTTAGTTTCCTCTTTATAAAATTCATTGTAAATTTGATTTTACATTGGATATTATTTTAAATTTTTTTGGTTAATGTCATATATCTGTAGACTGCAGTTCTTTGTTTTTACAATACTAAAAGGACACAGCAATAAAATTTTGTATGTTACAAGAAAAATTAACTGGTCTGAAACAGACTTATTTTTTAACAATGATAATTTTTGCTTACTAAAAAAGAGAAAGCCCAATGGCAATATTCATTTTATGATCATCAAAAGTTTTCTTTTTAGATGTGCTTTTATACTTATAAATTAACTCAGTATATAATGCATTTCATTTTATTGACTTCTATTATTGTACCTTGAATAACTCCCCTTATATTTCTGTGCGTAGAAATGTCTCATATGCCATTTTGATATACATGTACTTGGTAAGGGTGGATGTGGTTAGAAATAACCGTAGTAGAGACATCAAAGAAATTTTACATTTTTGTGTATACTTAATAATGTGTAAGTGTAAGTTATGTGTTATACCTCAAACTAGGCTTAACTGTAATAATTTTCAAATAATTATGGTGATTAGATTATACAACTGGAGTTGATATCTTATGCAAAGCAAGGAAAGTATGTATTAATTATTATTTTAAGTACCAAACTCATACATGCACACATACATTATACATATGTAATTATAAGATATATCTAGTTTGTAAAAAAAAATTACATAGATAAATACATGTATAATATACACCCAGTTCTCATTTTGCATAGGCTTTATTTAAATGTTTTTGAAATAAAATAGTCAAGTGTTTACTTACTGTATTGATCGTAATAAGTTAATTGTAAGAAATTAATAAAAATATGTTATTTAGATATATAAGTTGCATTTTAGTGGATAAAGAGACTATATTTCCATGCCAATATGTTTTTATATTTAACTGTTTCTATGACATTTGTATTTATGGTTATCTTACATTGATTTCACACCATAAGGGATTTTACCCTCAGAAAGCATAACATAAAATTTTATGAAATGGCATTAATATTGTAATGATTGTATCAGTAGCTAATATTCTTGCATTTATTCTGTCCATTTAATTTATCATTTGCACTGAACAAATGTACTGTATCAACTAAAAAGTTTATGAAAATATTAAAATTGCCTTTTCTGTTTTGCCTTTCATGTTTATAATATATGCTTAGAAGTGTGATCTATTGTATTAAATTTATCATAAGTATTTAAGGTTATGCAAGATGACTACATAGAGTAGTTTAGTTTTAAACTTTATTAATCTACTCTCAGAAAGCTTAGATCACCTTTTATTAGATGCTAGTCTAATAACTGCTTTTAGTTTCCTTTCATATGTTTTTATATAAGGATCATAATGTATTCATATCACCCTATAACCTCTGTCAGATCAATATGCGCTCTGTGCCAGATTGTTTTAATACTAGATTTTTTGTCTTTCTCCCTTTCTTTTCTTACTTTATAATCTTTGTAATTAGAAGAAAGCTGTTTTAATTTTTTAGCAGAAATTGAATCAAATAATATACAATATAACTTTTCTAGACATTTTAACATGAAAAGTTAAATACTTTTTTTTATGCTGAGAAATATAATTCTGTATGAGAGTGAAAATAATTTATTCTCTCAGTAGAGAAAATTGATATTGTTCCATCACTTTTAATAAAGATTTTTTATGTGGTCTAAATTTGCACTGAATGTTTCTGGAACACACTGTCTGAAGTATTTGCTAAGTAGATATCTTTTTCATATTGTAATGCAAAAGAAACATATTTTCATGATGCACTGTTATTTCCAGCTACTGCCTTTTGTGTACACGAGAACTAGGTGCATATGTTATGATTTCATTTGGTTTTTTGTAATTTACATCTCCCTGCTGTTCCTGTATATTTGTGTATTTGCAGGCACATATTTAAATTTATATTTAATAGCATGTTCAATATTAAAAATTAAGATCAAATATTGGTTTAACAGCTGAAATGCCCTGGAAACTTTAAATACAAGCTATAAAAATTTATTTTTCTTTTCCTTATACTATTATTATATTAAGGTAGGATTTGTAATGTATTATATGCCAATATGCAACATTAATATGCAATCAAGGAAGTATGCAGTGTTTTATTTTACTGCAGAACTCTGACACATTTTGCTTCATAATTCATATATATAACAATAAGCTCCATGTGTAATGCATATGAAGGAAACCATTATTTTTATCTCTATTCCTTTATATGTCTTGAATGAATTCATTCTGTAATGACAATCTAGTGTATTCAAATTGAATATTAATTTGTTTTGCCTTTTTTTTCCAAATCTTATAAATATATTTTTCAATGCTATCATAGCTTTAGGTAATATGTTATACATCATGAAATCATTTGTGAATGTATATACCGATTTTTTATAACTACTTCTCAAAAATTGTTTACAATCTATTGCATTCTGTGAACATAACTTTCCACTACTTAAAATTTTTCTGGCTTTTAAAATTTTACCTATGTCTGGAGTTGTGAGTGATGTGCATACTTTTTAATGGCAATGCAAAACTAGCATCTCCTATTTTAAAACTACATATTACTCTACAAATTAAAGAACTAAATTTTTAATTAGACTCCCAAAAGAATTATTCGTGTAAAGTGAAACAGTTAAATTGGTTTCGGTGTTCATGGCTAGGGTGCAGATTTGTGGTAAACTATCTCACAATGTATAGATACTTTAAAGATATACTTATGAACACATACTTCCAACAAGAAATTTATTTTTCTTTTAAGTTTATATATCAACATAACTGGTACTCAAAAATAAATAATTTCCCTCTTTCATGTTACTGTTAATATTTCTGGAGTGCATATGATTGTTATGTAAATTTATCATTAAAATTACAAATCAAGTTATTTCCTTAAATTTTCAATTTAATTGTATTTGATAATTTTTATTAAAACGTTTGTTAGAAATGCATGTCACTGCATACTGTTAGTAAAATAACTGAACAAATTAAATAAATTATTGCTTTCATTACAGCAGGGGTCTCTTGATAATTGGAAATTCATTTGTTGATTTTATTTAGGCACTAAACATTATTTTAGACTGATGGTTAATACCCACAGAAAGCAAATTAAATATACGCATGGTTGTACTTATCTATGATATTCCAAGGCCAATTTCCTTTGTACTACTGGTCCAAAAAATAAATGAAAGAAAAATAGCTATTTATAAATATAGGTATGGGAATATTTTAATTTTAGAAAACACCCATAGGGATCTTTCTTTAACTATACAAACTTTACACTGACTTTAATTTCAGTTTCTTAGATTCTTCAGAAGTTTTAGGGAATTTTGTCTTGAAACCCCTCCTTTTTAGAATATGTTTTTTTGTTAGCATTTTATAAAAATATAACTTTTTCCAAACTATGCAAAATTTTAAATAGAACATTTGTTTTCTCTTTGCCAGCCTGTTCTTGCTTTTTAATTTTCTTTTATATTAAGATAAATATTTAATGATTATTTTAGATGTTTCTAAAAAATCAGTCTATCTAACTATGCATTTAAAATATCTATGCACACTTTAAAACTCATATTTTCACTTCAATCCTCTTCTTTTTTCTGTAAAATTTGCAATTTGCAAAATATGTTTAATCTTAAGTTTATTTAAACAAGATATTTTAGTTTGAGAATTTAAATTTATTTACCATTATCTCTGAATAACTATAAAACTATTTTAAATGTTAAAATAATGATTAATAAACGGGAAAAGTTTATATACATTTATTTCAAAAGTACAAAAAGTTCACATTTTAAATTTTGATTGTTTGTAATTTTTAAATTCTATAGTGCCTTAGTTAAATACAACTCTAAAAATAACAAGTTCTAAGTTTAAATTTTTGAAACAATAGATTTTTATGTAACTTTTGATGCAACTTGTAATTTCATAGCCATATTAAAATAATTTAGTCCTTTCAGTCTTTAAAATTTTTCACCAATATTAATAATTAAGAGTGGAATCACTTTTATATGCTTACATATTCATCCAGTTTAGATATCTGTGTTACTGCGAATTGATCATAACCCAGTTTTATTTTATACATATCGAAGTTTTGGAAATGCATATTTTATCAGAATCTATGCTGTGTGTGTGTATATATATATGCATATATATATATAAAAGTTGAAATATTGTTTAAAACCTTCATATGTTGTCATGCCTAGAAGTATTTAATTTTGGCATTTTTATCAATATGATTAAATTTTCATTACAGTGCTTTTATTTTTTTCCATTTAAGTGTCACTGCTTCCTTTTTATAGAATTTGCATTTACATGATACCTTTACCAACATTACTGTTTAAAGCACATATCACTCAAAGTATAAATACATGACTTTGTTTTGTGATTGGGACATCCTTCATCATTTCTTATAGGTTTATATAGTTACTATTGGTCTTATGTATCTAGTCATGTAAAGGATATTTGTAAATAATAAAACCATTGACCATCTTAAAACATTCCTTTCTTTTGTGTGAACTAACTGTATAGCCTTCTGCATACTGTAACTAACTTATTTAAAATAAATTTTGTCTAAATTGTTATGCATCAGATTCCTAAAACTTAAACTCTTTCATTTTTTTTTCTTGCACCCAGTCATGTGTTTATTTTTAGTATGTAATAGCAAAATCCCAGTTTGTGTGCCTCTGCAGTATACAGCTGCTATACATTTAAATTGCTCTGAACTATATTTCTTAATGACAAAATATCTTGTATACTAATATTTTCCTTTCCATTCATTCTAGATTTTCAGCTGTCAAATATTTTAGAACTTAAAATTCTTTAGTTATTTGTAGCAAGTAAACTTATAAAGTTATTTAGGAATTATATGTTACTATACTACTGATCTAATTATAGCTCATTTTCTTCTCTCTATCTTGTGCTATATAATTTAATTCTCTTCAGAAATTCCTCTGAAACTGTACATATTTAAGTGTTGATAGAGCATTGTTCATGTTGATTTAGGTAGAATTTTCATAGTTTAGTTTTACCTAAAAATGTTAGATTTTCAAATACTTATTTAGCAGCAAGCGATTCCTAACAAACGAGAAACAAAGTGTGTTCAAATGTATAACTGATAGAAAGAATTTTAACTTTTCAAAACTTAAAAATCTTTGAAAATAAATTTTTTCAAGTGTTGAGCCAGGCTCTGTAGCCAAGTACAAAAGGCTAATATCTGCTGTTGAAATGAAGAGCATATATTTTACATCATAGCATATTTTCTAACATGATTTGTGCTTATTACTTAAAAATTGATTGTTATTGACTTTCAAAAATATTTCTGAAAATTACCTGTGTAAAATTTGTTTTTCTCTAAATATTATCTATTTTCCCATTTACTGACTGAAATATCAATTAATTTAACTCTTAATTTTTACTCTCTTCAATGGATGAAAAAGCTTTCAGTAAACTGGATATATTAGTTTAATTTTGCTATGTGTAATTAGAAGAGATGTTAGCAGAGTGTTTAAAACATTACAAGCATATTTTTGTATTGTCAATAGGCATTTAATTTTTGTATGTGTACTCAATAGCTGTGCCAAAGTCTAATTTATTCCCCTCAATGCCTTTATTAAAACTTTATCTCTGTTCCTCTTTTTCATATTTATACCTTGTGGCTGCATGCTTCTTTTTAGATGAGCAACACTAGAGAATATAAATATGGCTATGTTTTGTAATTATATTTTGTACTGTCAACAACAAAGCAAATTCTGTGAAATACGAGATGAGGGTGAGCTTTTCAAAAACTTTTTTATTGTCATAGACATGGATAACACAGAAAAATATATCTTTTTAATAAACCCTTTATATGTAATGTTAAATTTTCTCAAGATTTATAACATTTAACATTTTGTATTTTTCTGGTTGTTGTAGTATTGCTTGGTGGATGTTAACATTTCTTGATCACTGAACGTTAGCAGCACAGTGTCATCATAGATGGAACTTATTTTTTTGTATGGTGCTACACATTTTTGCAAGCATAGCTTCCAATGAAGCATAGAATGAAGGAACTATTTTGCTAGATGGGGGTGAGTGCAATCAATAGGAATCGTTCACAAAATGTCATGAGTGTAGCTCTCCGTGGTTGTAAAAAATATATAAAAAAATGAAAAAAATGAAAGTTTCGTATGACGTCAGTCATTTGGCTTGTGATATGTTGTGATATTTTATAGATAATAAACCAATGTAAATAGCCAGTATTTTGTACAAAAACTGTAAGTAATTGATGCAGTAATTTTTCATTAGCTGTAGTAATTTTCTATTATTAACACAAGCAAAAGTGTGTGTATTGTGTGCTTTATCTAGTGTGAAATGTTGTGTTTATCTGTAACATTATTCATAATTTCCATTAAAATTCTTCATTGGTTTAAATTTGTTTATCCGTGCAGCTCTCTATTCATGAAAGAAAGCATCTTCTAGCTCAAAGTATTGGTTAAAAACGTTCATTCAATTTGAAATACAATACTAAAAAAGCAATAATGCTGAAGTATTTTTTGGCAGTTTGGGAAAAGCTTTAAAAATACCATCTAAATTGTAATTTGCTACTTGTGTGCCATATAAGAGTTAATCAAGTATGTGTGCTTTAACTGAGTATTGTATTCTGTATGAATGTTGATTTTATAATGTCTATTTTAACTTGTCACTAGCATTTTTGTCTACATAAAAGCATGTTTGTGATGCAAATTGTGTTCAAGGTCAGCGAGAACAGTGGATGTTTTGTGAACGATTCCTAGTACAGAATTGATATTTCTCTAGAATTGTAACCATCCATGGCTGCTACGCAATATTTCATTGGTAGCAGTGTGCAATGTGTACTCAGTATTGGTACCATTAATTCGAGGCAAAAAAGTCCTCCACTTCGTTTGTGATACATCTCAGTTGGCAAAATGGCCAAAAAAAGACAGAAAGAAAAGAATGAATTATTATTTTTTTCAAAAATGAATTATGTAGTTATTCATAAGCAAAAAAATTGCATACTTAAGATTTCACCTGGCTGTTTTATAAATAGATAATTCAATTTTAGAAGCTTTGGTGAACTTCTAAATATTCATTATTAGGTAAAGATATATAAAATGTAGCTTTTAATAATTACACGCATGTGGACAGATGTGTGTCTCAGGTGAGAAAGTTGGGGATGGCAGCGTTCACTTATCTGAAACTGGAATCTAATGGTAGCTGAATGAAAAAAGCAGTTTCTCTCTCATTTCTATTTTAAAATGTTATTAATTTACTGGGTATTTTTGATATAAGATTTCATTGGGCAATAAATCACGAATTCAGTGACTTCAACTTAACTTCCTATTAAATGATAGTTCTCACCTGCCCCCACCTTTTCACTTTCACAAAAATACGATTCTGTAAAATGTGCCTTCCCTGAATTACATGTATGATGCAGCTATAACACTTCAGATTCAGATGCTTTCAAAAAATTCTTAAACTATTTGGAGAAATTGTTTGCAATTCTTTAGTCCCGCTGAACATTAACATTAATGTGCTACAGTCGTATTAAAGACATATCACAAGAATTTATTGCCAGCTTTCTTCATTTAGCTACTACGTGTTTTTCCAGTTTACTTTCCATTTCTAATCATAATTATCCTGTTGTTCTGTACCATGTGTGATATTTTCTGGTTCATCAAAAAAAAGAAAAAATTTGTCTTTATGTGAAAGAGATTCGTATCAATTCATATGCCATGCATTTCTTGTGAGAATTGTAGAGTTAGTTGTTTATAGCATTCTAAATGTTGATTTGTCTCAAGCTGAAATGACTGCTACAGTTTTTTAATCTATTACATTTCATAACTGTGGACAAGTTCCATGTTTTTGTTATTTTGTAAGGTATATCTTTGGATATTGTTTTGTTATTTTTCCCACAAACTGTGGTAAGAGATCTTTTGGTACTGAACATTATATTACATATGGTTCGTACTCTCCTGACAGTGAAAATTGATTGTATAACTTTCAAGATTATTGTGTGCTAGTTATTTATTGTAGTTCAAATAAAAGCACTAAAACTATGCTGACAGAAGTTATTTAATAAAATATCCCAAGCACATGACACTTAATTTCCCAGAAATTTACTAACTTAATATTTAGATTTTTAAAAATTGTTGTCTTGCAAATACATATATGACGTGTGTTCTCACCTTCCTCTATACTGAATGCTACTAAATAGCATCTGTGTCATCTAACAAAATTATCAGCCTTATAATGAGACTAAATTTCTTTACATCTCTTGTTTCGTTGTTGGCAATATTCATTCTCAACATAGTAGTTGTATCACGTGGGGCATTCTTAATCGTTTAATCCTCCGATTTCTGTTTACTCTATTGTCAAGTGAAAAAACTTGTACCGTAATATTTAGATGTTTCTTTGCATAGATCTGTATTTGCTGAAAATTATCTAGCAAGAAAAAAGATCTGATGTTAGGAGGTTGTGAAACAATAAAATTCTACGTACTTTTTCGGTGAGTCTCCTTTAATGATGCAATCCTTTTCATACATTTTCAGTTTTCTGTGTAAAAAATTACATTTTTCCCTTTATCCCTAGCCGTCTCCTTTAATACATAAAATCAAGTCTTATTCACCTTAATGTAAATTTAGTTGGTTACAAGTTCCAAACATAGTTTGTATTGGTACGCAAGAACTTTTTTTATATTCCAATGAATAGCGCTATTCAGTGCCGCCATCCAAATTCCTTCTGGTTGCAGATTGTTAGTGCCTAAATGTTACATAAAATCATATTTCTAATGTCTCTTTAAAAACTTTTGAATGTATTAGTACCATACCTAGTTTAGCTTATAAGTATAATGCTAACTTGGATCGATATTATTATGCTTTATTAATCAATACATTTTAACATATGAAGTTCAACATACTGACGAGCATTCTCACCAAAATAAAACAATATGTACATATTTTATTTAGATTTTAAAACCTGTCGCAATACAATGGTATAAAATTTTGTTTAAAAGTGTAGTTTTTCTTCATACTTGCATTTTTAAAAAAAATATCATTCATTCTTCCATGTTTATTATTTGTGTTTTTATCATGTAATCTCATAAAAATTGTCTTCAAAAAAAAAAAAAAAATTTCTCGTTTGGTATATCCTCTGCATTTGGCAGTTACCAATCAGTGATTCCCGACTATAGTTGGTAATATAGAAGTAAAATGTAACTTTAAATAGTATCTTAAAAGCACTGACAAGAAAATTGCATGTTTGTTTCCAACTAATTTCTAAATGTAACTCTAAATGTAGAAACAACAGTACTATAAATCTCGCATGTGTATGAATCTTTATGCAAAAATTTTAAACACATGCTTATCCTTTGTCTGTAGCACATTGTTCTCAACATATAGAATAACCAAAAAGTATGTTCATTGATTTTCTCACGATAATAGCTGTACCATTGTAATAAATTTTGTAATGTTAAATGAAAATATTGACCCTTGATTGAGCATTTTTTTCCTTTGAGGTTCTTTGGCCCTAAAATTGTGTTAGATGTCTGTGGCGATCTGTACAACACCGACCAAGCATTTGAGTTTATAACTGTCAAATTTTTAAGGGGAAAAAAACCTTTTCATATTTGGCGGCATTTATATTAAAATGTCAAAGATAAAATGACTCTGTTGATGATGGTTAACCATTTTTTCTCAAACAACGGTTAGAATTAAGCTTTCAGGTGAGTAAAGACTGGAAAAGATTCAAACAATACAAAACCGTATTAGGATAATCTACCAAAGTTCGACTAATAATGAATTTTTTTATAGAAATCCTCCTTGACATTACAATGCGAGGAAATATGTGATGGGGGTAAAAAAATCATGTAGAAATACATTATTCGCCACTCTTAATCACAATGTGAATCCGTGGTACATGCTTACACTAGTATCTGTTTTATTTGGACAAGAAATGAAATGAAATTTGTTGCTTGGCTAGAATTCTCACCTGGGTACTTTTATTTCAAATTTTATATAAACATATTTCAAGTATTAAACTTGTGAAGAATTATAAATAAACAAATAATAGCCTCTTAAAATCGAAAATAGGAAATAAAATGTCAATTAGTTTCGGATTAATACGTATCGCTGCAATTCTCATAAGACCGCAGCCCTACAGGTGCGAACGACGTTATGAATTTATCGCAGGTGTGGAGACATGGCATACATAGTAAACTGTATGGTGTAAACTGGAGAATTGTCCAAAAATCCTTTTTGAAAAAAACTATTTTCTGACGCTTCAGTGTTGGTCAATGACCTGTCTTTTTCTCTGTCGATAACCCGGAATGATATTTGATCATGAATGTGTTTCTTATTCCAATTGATTTCATCTTATATCCTTTATCTCTTAATCCTTCTTTCTCGATTCTATTGCAGTAAAACGAACTGCAAACGTTCTGGGGAGGGTTGATACTTTATCGAGTATGCCAAAAAAGAGCACTCCAGTAGAGATAGTTTATTCAGCCTACCTGGCGATGCAGGCTGGTCGCTGCATTATTCAGTTGTCGACTTTTGTCCCCATCATCTTAGTTTTGTTTATTTGCTCCGTATCGACATCGTATTCCACTGTTGAAAAGCGGGCATAGGAGTATATATTTTGTTTCAACCTTTGATCTTCTCCTAAGCCCTTTTTTTTATGCGCAGAATATTCTGGAAAATATTATTGATTCTCTTAATTATAAAGAGTATCGAGATCTCCACACTGAGGATTTTCCCTTAGAGACAGCCACATCTAATGCTCTGTGGCCTCATACTTACTAATCGGAAATTGACTGTCATTTTATTTTCTGTTGTGGATTTTAAGCTGTTATTTACTGATTTGTGTCAATTTATATGAAGTTGTGGTATGATATTATTTATACATGTGTGTGCGGGTTACACCTTGCGCAATGCGTCTGTAGTCTCAGCCTTATAACACACAAAAATTAAAGATGTTTTTGGAATAATTTGATAATTTTGCTATCAGAACCGTAATAGAAAGAAACCATTTATGATAACTATTGTTTCTGCTTATTTTTATGTTAAATAATGATTCCTTCATTTGCAAGACCAGTTGTATACTTAAGAAATAGTGCTTTTTATTTCTGTTGTTATTTGAAGTTTATCAAGAGAGGAAGTAGGGGGAAAACAACACAGTTTATTTTAATATTTAGTTTCTCAGCAAACAGTTTGGGTGCACCAGGGTCACATTTCTGATCAAAGGGTAGCTAACCATTTATTCATTTCATTTCTTATTACTGAAGAGAAGAAGTAAATTCGTGTGTCAAAAAATCAGCAGAAAGAAACCCTCTTTTTTCCAAAAACAGACTCACGTAAAAAAAATATTCAGTAAATGCAATTCTAACATCGCATAATTATAACTTACTGACATTGTTGAAGGATTGTGAATAAAAAAAGGCATGCTTCGTGAATTAAACAATTTATTTTAAAATTTTTATTTTTTTATATGAAATACATAAATTATATAGAATATCAAACGTCTTATAGAAAATATGTAAGCATTATAAAATATATAGCATTTGTTTTGTTGTTATATAGTTTCTAGAAAAAATATAAATTTATTCCTACTATTAAAAATGCATCTTTTTTTCAAATCTGTTGATATACATAATATGCAATAATTGTATATTATTATTATGCATCTGGATACATTATATCTGTTGATATATTGAACTACATATGATTTAATAAATAAGCTTAATATTTTAACCTGATCTGGTGAGTGAGCTGAGTACACATGTCCACATATCTACAATTCGAGACGGACAATAGCAGGCAGTACAACACTCTTAGCATCAAATTATCTGTCATATGCTGTATTAATGATGGTTGGGGAAAAAACTGTTTTTTATTACTTATAAATGTGTTTTAAAACCTGGACGTCAGAACATCTTAGGAGCCATTATATTGTAATATCAAGTGCAGTATTCATCATTTGTTAGCGTGACCAAATGTCACACAAAACTCAGAAATACCAAGGTATGCCAAATTCGATTATCAAAAGTATTCATTTTCTTAATCTAAAATTTCAAAAATTACTGTTATACTTTCATATAAATATCAATCAAAACTACATAATTGTGTTTTGCAAACACAAATAATTGTATATTTGTAAGTTCTCCATTATGTACATTAAATACAAATTTACAAAAACCGTATGTTTTTTCTCCCTAAAAATATATTTTTTTTAAATCCATAATAATTTACTCACAAAAGATCAACTGTAACATAATCCAAATTATATAATTTGCTTATAGTAATAAAGGAAAGCAATATATTATCGCTGCTGAAAGCATCTTATACGTGCAGTGATAAGCAAACAAGATTTTTATAGAAATGAAACCTTCAGTTATATAGTAAAATGACTGATATCATATATAATGATTAATCATACACTGTTGAAAATTTTTTGATACCTGTAAGGCATAACAATGATAATATATGAGGTATCATATTTTCTTTTATGACGTCACTGTAACACACGTTTTCTCCATTTCAAGATCATGTGTATGAAGGGGTAGTTGATCTCAGAAAAAAACATGTCAGGACTGACGTCAGCGCGTTTTTTTTATTATTATTTTAGCCTACTATCATCTTGATAAATAACTTTTTAAAGCAAAAAATAAATAACTGCTGCGGTATGAATGTCGTGCCACTGCTTACATGGGATACATGAGGCAAGCACAAATATTTAGTAAAAAATTCATCATTCAACAAAACTGTAACATAATTTCCATCCCCAGAGGACTGAGAAGGGTCCAATAGGAATCCGTATAGTTAGTCCAAATTATTCAGTGATAAACTACTTAACACTGCTTTTACAGTTGGGTGAGGACAAAATAAAATAAGCAATATGATAGTCAAGAAGTTTCAAATTATTAGAAGTTGCACATTTAACTTACAAACATTTTTGTCCAAGAATTTCAAACAATTGATTACATAGACCTTTACACACAAAAAGAAAAATCATGAAACTTCTTGAATATCATACTCATCTTTTATTTCTAATGTTTATATAAATACAGCATTTAAAAAGAGTGAAAAGAAGTTTTACACTTGCGGAATGTTCAGCAGTTTCAAAGGGCTCTCGTCAAATTAATAAATTCATGATTTATATATATATATATATATATATATATATATATATATATATATATATATATATATATATATATATATATATATATATATATATATATGCATACATACGCACACAGTGGAACCTCGATCGGTCGATCCCCGAGCAATCGTTTTCCCGTATGTCGTTTATTTCATCCATTCCCGATGATAATATTCCTTTGTATGTATTAAGTTCCCGCATCTATAGTTTTCCTGCATTTATTGTTGTGTCCAATAGATCCCTTTAAAAACGATGGATAGAGGTTTCACTATATATACATTGGAACCTCGATCGATCGTTCCCCGAATAATCGTTTTCCCGTATGTGTCGTCTATGTCATCCAGTCCAGACGATACTATTTCTTTGTTATGTTCCCGAATCCCTAGTGTTCCCACATGTATTGTTCAGTGCAATTGATCTCTTGAAAAACGATAGATCGAGGTTCCACTGTGTGTGTATATATATATATATATATATATATATATATATATATATATATATATATATATATATATATATATATACATACACACTGATGGAATATTTAATAGTATTAACCACATACACCAAATGAAATGTAAGACGGTGGAGATATAACATTGGGGACAGTGTTTCTAAAAGTTTTTGAATATTTTCATGTCAAAGTTAAACTATACATTTGACGCTGTTTATGTTGTATATAATCAATATTCTACAACAATGTATTTGACTGGCTGTACATTTTCAAGCATATAACTCGAAAGTCTCCCTCATTATGCATACAAATTTTCTTCATCATTCATCTTTCAGTTACATAGACAGGTAACCAATTATATACAATACAACAACAGATAACAAAATAACAATAAAATTTTTGAGATACATATGTATACAAAACTGCTGACGAATATTAGAACGACTTGTAACCAGGATATCGGCAGTCAGTAACAATTTTTAGAGTAACACACACTGACATAGAAATACATTTACAACACAAAATGCAACTTTGGAAATAAAAAACAAGATTGCCGACCTTATGATGAACATCATTGTCTGAATGGTGACATTACACTTGAGTGAAAGCATTTAATTTAATTTTTTTCGTTGTTTTGCAGCATGCATGATATGATCTATAGAATTTCACACAAGTATTTTTAAACACAGGCCAATATGAAAGGAAAACTAATTCCAAACATTTTCTTTAATATTGTAAGAAAAAAATTTTAGTACCATAAACCGCAAACAAAGTCAACATATGGCACAATATTTACGTGTGTGTACTTAGAGATAAATGCATTTACTTTTGTACAAAGATACATATTTTTATATACGTGAGTGTGATAAAAAAAAAGCCGCTATACAACTAAAAAATGCATGTTAAGCTGTGAAACAATTAACATTGTACATTTTTAAAAAAGTGCAGAAATGTGTGTAGAATTTGTGCTTTCTTTCTATGACAGAAAGGAAATAATTAGGAAAATAAATTTGAAATCAACTAAATATGGATATGTAAACTGGCAACATGATTAATTTTAATCCGTAATTTGATCTCGCCAACACTCAAGTTTGTTTATACTCTTCTTTATAATAATTACACAGTAAATAGGTGTTTTTGTATATGAGAGGAAATGGATGATTTGCTAACGTAAACTATCAAGAGTAAAAGTAAATATGGTTTGATACGTCTATGTTGGATACGTTAAATAATTATCTTTTCAAAACTTTGTTATGACCTGTAATATCCTATATTTACTACCAGTTTAACACCTTTGATTGTATAAAGCTATGTTAGGAGAATGACTAAAATATGTTTGAACCTAACACGCTTTGGTCAGGACAGAAATTTCAAATTAGTGAAAATAATACAAAAGATTCATTTGGATTGTTAATACTGGCTCTAAGTTTTTCAGCCTGTAGAGTACGAAGTCAAAATGACTCTTTATGTGTTCATTTGTTGCTATGAGAGAAGAGTAAAACTATACGATGTCCACATATTAGAATAAACGGAAAAAAAGTCCGTTGCAGCTTCATCAAATGAAAATTATTGGACACAGATATGAGTTTAATTTGCTAGGTTTTTCAAATGTCATTTTCGATGACTAATGATTAATTATGCAAGGTTATTGGAATGATAAGCCACAATTTTGATTCCTTACAGCAGCAAAAATCAAATTTAGGGAGTAAAAATTTTAAATATCATGTACATGAAAGAAAAAAGGTAATGAAACAAATTCATTAGCAATGTAAACTGTTCATTGAAAATAAAAACCAAATAAGTGCGCATAATAAGTGCGTACAACGCATAGCTCTAAAACAATTTTAAGTATATCAATACATATAAAATCATACATTCGTGTTCAAATGAGGACAAAACAAAGAAATACAGGGAAAAAGAAAAACAGAACCTATCATTAAACAAAGTTGAACCATATTTTCAATATTTTTAGAAATTAAAATAATGCAAAATTATAATACATATGCGCATGAATATATCACAAATTTTTTTCTAGAATAAAATATCACTCTAAAGGCATGTTGTACTGAGAGAAAGTTTTGCTCTTGTGCATTTTTCTTAAATTCTTGAAAAAATAGAAGAACAGAGATAAAGAGCGGTAAATTGCCAAAGTATTTACGAATAAATAACAAATGTATTGTTGACATCAATCAGATGAAAAATTTACAAGCAGGTAAGTCAAAAAAAAAGTTAGGCTTAAAATATAAAAAGATATGTTACGTAAAATAATGTGATGAAATTGACTTAATTATAAGATATATATATATATATATATATATATATATATATATTCTAAATAAATATAAATGTAAGAGAAAAAGTGTGCATAAAGTATAGAACATTCACATTGTTTTTTGTTTTTGTTTTTTTTGGGGGGGGAGGGTGAAATTAAATAACAAACAAAAAATAATTAGCTATTTAGAATTGCAAACAGTTGATGAATTGTTCCCGTGGGGTCAAAAGTATTTCACGAACGTACATGAAACGGAAGGAACATCAGTACAGCATAATTACACCCTCTGGGTTTTTATTCATAGTAAGCTTTGGTTTTCTTCTTTCCCAAGGTTGTCGTACAGCAAGAGTTGTTAATATAATGTTAAAAACGAAGAGAATAAATGATACAACAGCAAACCAAAAGCTGTAACCAAACCAAGCTCTGTCCTCGGAAACCCACTGTTGATCCGCTTCTTCTCGAGTCATTACATTATATTTAAGTTTTGCGTAATATTGGGCCACCCAACTCAGAATACTTCCAGCAGAGAAAAGAGCTGAAACACAGAAAAAAAATCAAAGTCACCCAAAACAGAAGATACAGAAAAGGAAATATATATGCTATATGGCTTTTCTACATTTAACAGCTATAGTAAAATAAATACATTAAAAGTCTAATAAAAGAGTACTGATTTATTGATGGACTAGCTGAATATCCGTGCTTCGCTACGGAGTACATTCGAATTAAATACAACGGCCAATGTATGCAATTATTGCCATATATATATATATATATATATATATATATATATATATATATATAAAAGAGCTTGTCTGTTTGTTTGTCCGCTATAGAATCATAGACTGTTTCACCCACCGGGACCAAATTCGGCACAGTTAATGTTTTGGACCCGAGAAACTTAAATCAGGAAAAACGAAATTTGGGGCTCAATTAGTTTTTTTAAAATAAATTTTTTAATGTTTTTTTGTGCCCGATAGAGGTGCGTCTACCCCCTGTGGATTCCCCTCGACCAGCTGCGTTAAGAGGGGTGGTTTGAGGATGACGGAGGGGGGGAGGGTCAGATTACAATGCTCGGGAGAAAGAGGGTTGGGAATGACCTTAAAATCAGACGAAGGTCCGCAGGCTCAAAGTTTCTTTCTTTCTTATTGTTTGTATATCATTTCAGTAGAAACGTGCTAAGCGCATTGTTTCTGGCCAGATGAACATGAAGAGCGGGAGTGCAGCCCAGTATTTTTTTGATGGAATGCATGAAATATTTTATATCTATATATCTACCCGGGCAACGTCGGGCAATAATGCTAGTATATATATATATATATATATATATATATATATATATATATAAATCGTAACGGATATTTTTATAGACGAAATAATCCAGAAGAAAATATTCAAATTAAATGCAGCGGTCAATGCATGCAATTAATTTGTATGCTTAATATCCATAAAACATACTAATTTGAATTAAATTCTTCAAAAATTTCCATCTCAATTAGTCTAGTGGTTAAATTTTATCTTTTACCGTATTTTAATATTTCTTTTGTCAATTTATTTCGTTGTTATGCACTTGACGCAAAATTAATTTAAAGTATCACAAAAAGAAAAGGAATCACGTGATCAGCATTTAATAAATTAAATTCTAAAAATTAATCTTTAAAAATTCACCAAAAATCAGAAAAAGGAGGTCAAGATTCGAAAGAGATTTCATTTTAAAGGAATTTTTATGATCTTTCTCGTGATATAAATTTTATAACCCTCAAATTATTATTTTAAATGCAAACTTAAAAAAAGTTACTAAAACAGCTTAAAAATTTAATTTTAAAAAACCTAAGAAGAATTTTTCAAAAATCTTTCTTAGTGCACCCTCTACACCATAAGAAGAATCGCCATGCAAAATTTCAGCCCTTTAGGTCCAGCGGTTTGGTCTGTACGTTGTATGTCAATAAGTCAGTCAGTTACGGAACTGTTTTATATATAGACAGAGCGATTAGTGTCTTTTTTCTATGTATTGCAACCTGGGGGAAGGAGGGAGTGACACTTTTCTCTACGGATTACTTAAATCCGTGAAAAAGAACCCTTCCTTTCCACTACATTGCATAATTGTTTCATTTGAACAATTTTTCTATGTTCATACGTATCTTATACACTAGTGTTCACAATCGCAAAATGTATAAACCTGTCCATTTCGAGAATTTTGTTCTATACGTGGGGTTTTACCGCATCCATGAGACACACTCTGAACTGTGTTGATGCAAAACACTAACATTCCCGGTTATGAAAATAATTTCATTTGGAATTTACAACATATGTCTGCAATTTATTAAAATGCCTGAAAAGTTTTTCGCCTATTCCAAAACGAAGAAGAAACTAGATCTTCTGAAGATTATGCGCAGCGAAGAACGTGCGCAGCAAAATCATAAGATTAGGCAGAGAGAATGGAAATAATGAAATGGATGACAAAAGTCAAAAATCTCAATGTATTAAAGAAAAACAAAAAAGGGATTCAAAAGTATGCGAATTTTAGATTATCCTTGGAATAGTTTTAAAGCACGGAATCTATATGATAATGTCTACTGTCATGGCTTTCTGCTTTGGTTACTGAAGAAGCTTTGTACATCCCTTTCTCCAACATTTAGAACTCCGTTCAAAAAAATTTTTAAAGCTGTACATTTTAAGCCGCACACAGGAGTTTCATTACAGCTGTCTCTAATTTACAACTTGATACTATTGAATGAAGCTAAGAGCTTTAACCGTTGGCTTATGCAGGCTCACATATAATTTTAGATTTCAAATTTTTTGAGTTTAGAAACAAAGCACAATATCGACATATAATAAATACAAGATTTCAGCCCCGAATCACAAGCAATAACTCTATTTTTCTACAGAAAAAGAGCTGTTTAATTTCATCTTTGTTTCGGTTCGTCATGAGAACACTATACATGAGATCAAAAAACGATATGAAAAATATAGGTTTTATGGATGTTTTGCGTACTTGATGCGATAGATAATTGCAGCATTTAACGACAGATACAGAAAATATTTTTTTTTTTACGTACAATAACATTTTGGAACAGTTTTCCATCTATTAGCATGACAAAAAAATTTAAATTAATAAAATTTAATGAGAAAATTTCAGGAGTAAAGAGTTACAGTAAAATTGAAGCTGCATAGTGTTATTAATTATTAATATGAAATTAAATTAAAAATTTACGTTAAATCGGGTATATAATAAATTGCATTGGTAAAGCTTATTTCAGTAACACGGGGTATCTATAATAGTTGAATTAGTTGTCATTTATTGGAAAGGGGTTTAAAAAAGGTTAGAGTCATTTAAGAAATTGAAAACATAATTTTCAATATGTATTTATGGCTTAGTACAGTTTTAGGTTAGTCAGTTTAAGTAATTGGGGCGACTTAGTGGCGTTGCCAACATTCTGTAGTTAGAAATAGGTAAATTAGATATGAACCACAGAAACTTATTAAGACATTAGCAGGATTGTTGTCGTGGCGATCGGCATCAGAATCAACATTGCCGAATAAGCTATTCGCTGTGGTCGGCATATCTTATTGAATTGAATTTCCATATACAGTTGAACCCCGTTATAGCGAACCCGGTGTATAACGAACTCACGGATATAACGAACGAAAATTTTGGTCCTGCCGTTTTCCTATTGTACGTAATTTAATTAGAATTGTGTCAGTTTATTGTAATCGATTTTAGTCGATTTCATTCATTAATAATCATTTTTAATAGATTTTATCATTTTTTAATACATCATTATTGAATGCACATAGCAACTAATGAGTTATACATTTTGTGGACTCTGGCATTATTATTAAGGTTGCTATGTACTAACCCCATTGGATTCGCTCACCTCAATGTTAACCTATGGAGAAAATTTGTCCACGGATTGCCGACTTGGATTCAAAGATTTTTTTTTTTAATTGTACTCCGTCATAGAGAAAGAAATTTTACATTTGTGTACATTTTTCGTTTTTTTTAAAAAATGCAATTAATATTTTTAAATTTAAATTATTCGGGGGAAAAATCTGGTATAGTGTGTTTTAAACGCTCATAAATTCCTTCGGTGGACGAAATTTATAAAATGAATCCTGTAGCACTTTGCAGGAAAGTTCAGGCTATCTGACAATACCAATTTTATTTCATTATCAGCATTTATGTACCTGTAAATAGTTGACAAAAATATATTTTAAATAAAAAATTTGGGGGCAGCACTTAACCCCCCTATAAAGAGAGAGCCATTACAATCCCTCAAAATGTCGTTCCTAAGGGCGGTGGAATTCTTGAACTGTCAACTGGACTCCTCCCACCACAAGAGTCTGCAAGAAGAGGAAAAGAGAAATACGATTTTTTTATTAGTACATAGCAGCCTTAACAGTTCGTATATAGCGAACCATCGGATAAAGCGAACAAAACCTTTGGTCCCTTGAAGTTCGTTATACCGGGGTTCGACTGTATTAGCCAACGGTCCGGTTACCGACGTTTTATGTAAAAGAAATCTGATTCTAAAAGGGAAGACCGATTCCTAATTCTCCTTGTCCAAAAATGGAATGCAATGTAATAATAGAATGAACAGTACAAAATGAGAGAGGCAAAATTTCCACGCTCTCTGCAGTGGGAGGTTTTCTAGGGTAAGTGTCACAGCTCTTGGTAAGGCCTCTAAAAGATCACGAAATTCTCACATTAGAATATGCCCACTCATTTTTCGGAGTTCGCGAGGTTCAATTCTACGTAGGCGTTTGTAGTCGCTCGAACTGGGCTTTAAATATCCGTTCAGCTTTCGTGTAGCGAACGATGGCTGCAGTGCTAAAAAAGAACGTTTATCTGTTGCATCACAGCGAAGGTAATTAACGAGAAACCCACAATAATATTAGAGGAGCCAATAAAAAGTAAGAATGGCAAGACAATTAATGATTTTTTGCAAATGTTCTCCAGCGCAATCCCTGAAAGGGCAGCCCACGATAAGTGACAAAATAGATGAATAAAATAATATCACACTGTTATTTATTATCATCTCTCAGAAATGTTTCCCATAGAGCTCCTGACTTAATCCAATTGAGGTTCTGGTGGAATGTATAGGGAAAGATGTGGATATGAAAACTCAAAATTAAACACATGTAGTTAAAAATAAAGTTTAACATTGATGGTTTCACTAAATTTGTTTTTAATTGCAGTCGCACACATTTTTTAACTTAAATGTCGATATCTAGTTTAAAATTTTATCTAATAGAAAATTTAATAGAGATCTTGGAAAGGTTGTTACTTAGTGTTGGGCATTCTTTTAGAGCTCTTAAAGCAATGACTTATAAAAATGAAAATGAAAAAATGTGTAAGTAAGGAATTAGATAACTATACGCCAAACAACTGAACTAAACAAACAGTAATGTCGATATCTGGTTTAAAATTTTATCTAATAAAAAAAATTAATAGAGTTCTTGAAAAGATTGTTACTTAGTGTTGGGCATTCTTTTAGAACTCTTAAAGCAATGACTTATAGAAATGAAAAGGAAAAAAAATGTAAGTAAGGAATTAGATTACTATACGCCAAACAACAGGACTAAACAAACAGTAATGTCGATATCTAGTATAAAATTTTATGTAATAAAAAAATTTAATATAGAGATCTTGGAAAGACTGTTACTTAGTGTTAGGCATTCTTTTAGAACTCTTAAAGCAATGACTTACAGAAATGAAAAAGAAAAAATGTGTAAGTAAGGAATTAGATAACTATACGCCAAACAACTGAACTAAACAAACAGCTGAACTACATTTGTGATATCTATGAAAAAGAAAGATCACAGAGAGAGAGAGAGAGATGATTTAAGAATGATCCAAACTGATCTGCATTAAGTGTAGGTTTTTCTTCGTTATATCGTTATTTTGGACTGGAAAATATAAAAGAGGATTTACTTTATATGATCAACAGAAAAACAAAATTGAAGGAACTCTTTCATTCCTTCTCTGCAAATGATTAACCTTTAGCTTACGGGGCCCATTTTTCCGATTCCCTCTTTAGAACGTGAAATTGCATACCCCTTTTGTAAGAACGGCCATTAAGGGATATATAATATATATATATATATATATATATATATATATATATATATATATATAAAAGAGCTTGTCTGTTTGTTTGTCCGCTATAGAATCATAGACTGTTTCACCCACCGGGACCAAATTCGGCACAGTTAATGTTTTGGACCCGAGAAACTTAAATCAGGAAAAACGAAATTTGGGGCTCAATTAGTTTTTTTAAATTAATTTTTTAATGTTTTTTGTGTCCGATAGAGGTGTGTCTACCCCCTGTGGATTCTCCTCAACCAGCTGCGTTAAGAGGGGTGGTTTGAGGATGACGGAGGGGGGGGGGGTCAGATTCCAATGCGCGGGAGAAAGAGGGTTGGGAATGACCTTAAAATCAGACGAAGGTCCGCAGGCTCAAAGTTTCTTTCTTTCTTATTGTTTGTATATCATTTCAGTAGAAACATGCTAAGCGTATTCTGTCTGGCCAGATGAACATGAAGAGCGGGAGTGCAGCCCAGAATTTTTTTGATGGAATGCATGAAATATTTTATATCTATATATCTACCCGGGCAACGCCGGGCAATAATGCTAGTCTATCTATATATATAAAACAGTTCCGTAACTGACTCATTCATTCATTCATTCATTCATTCACTGACTGACTGACATACAACGCACAGACCAAACCGCTGGACCTAAAGGGCTGAAATTTTGCATGGCGATTCTTCTAATAGTGTAGGGGTGCACTAAGAAAGATTTTTCAAAAATTCTTCTTAGATTTTTTTAAATTAAATTTTTAAGCTGTTTTTTTTACTTTTTTTACGTTTGCATTTAAAATAATACATTGAGGGTTATAAAATTTATATCACGAGAAAGATCATAAAAATTCCTTCAAAATGAATATTTTTTTCGAATTTTTACCTCCATTTCCTGATTTTTGGTGAATTTTTAAAGATTAATTTTTAGAATTTAATTTATTAAATGCCGATCACGTGATTTCTTTTTCTGGTACTTTCAATAAATTTATCGTCACGTGCGTAACAACTAAATAGACAAAAAAATATTTTTTTCTCTTTCTAATGCAGCAGACGATTGGATATTATCCAAAAAAAAATGCATATCCCTTACGATTTTTTTATAAATATATATATATATATATATATATATATATATATATTTTACATCAATTGTATACATTGATCATCGCATTTATTATAAATATATATATTTATTTTTTGGCATAAATTGCATACGTTGACCGTTGTATTTAATTTGAATGTACTCCGTAGCGAAGCGCGGGTTTTCAGCTAGTCTATATATATAAAACAGTTCCGTAACTGACTCATTCATTCATTCATTCATTCATTCACTGACTGACTGACATACAACGCACAGACCAAACCGCTGGACCTAAAGGGCTGAAATTTTGCATGGCGATTCTTCTTATAGTGTAGGGGTGCACTAAGAGAGATTTTTGAAAAATTCTTCTTAGATTTTTTTAAATTAAATTTTTAAGCTGTTTTTTTTACTTTTTTTAAGTTTGCATTTAAAATAATAATTTGAGGGTTATAAAATTTATATCACGAGAAAGATCATAAAAATTCCTTTAAAATGAAATTTTTTTCGAATCTTTACCTCCAGTTCCTGATTTTTGGTGAATTTTTAAAGATTAATTTTTAGAATTTAATTTATTAAATGCTGATCACGTGACTTCCTTTTCTGGTACTTTAAATAAATTTATCGTCACGTGCATAAAAACTAAATAGACAAAAAATAATTTTTTTTTTCTTGCTAATGCGGCAGACGATTGGACATTATCCAAAAAAATATTAAAATACAGTAAATGAAATGTTCTAGAAACTGTACTATATTAACTGTACTATATTCTTTAGTATTCTTTATATTAGATTTAATTTGAATATATTCTTCTACATTATTTTGTCTATAAAAATATCCCTTACAATTTTTTTATAAATATATATATATTTTACATCAATTATATACATTGATCGTCGTATTTATTATATATATATTGGCATTAATTGCATACATTGACCGATGTTTTTACTTTGAATGTACTCCGTAGCGAAGTGCGGGTTTTCAGCTAGTATATATATATAACAGTTCCGTAACTGACTGACATACAACGCACAGACTAAACCGCTGGACCTAAAGGGCTGAAATTTTGCATGGAGATTCTTCTTATAGTGTAGGGGTGCAATAAGAAAGATTTTTGAAAAATTCTTCTTAGGTTTTTTAAAATTAAATTTTTAAGCTGTTTTTGTATTTTTTTTTAAGTTTGCATTTAAAATAATAATTTGAGGGTTATAAAATTTATATCACGGGAAAGATCATAAAAATTCCTTTAAAATGAAAACTTTTTCGAATCTTTGCCTCCATTTTCTGATTTTTGGTGAATTTTTAAAGATTAATTCTTAGAATTTAATTTATTAAATTCTGATCACGTGATTTCTTTTTCTAGTACTTTAAATAAATTTATCGTCACGTGCATAACAACTAAATAGACAAAAAAAAATTTCTTGCTAATGCGGCAGACGATTGGACATTATCCAAAAAAATATTAAAATACAGTAAAAGATATGATCTTCAAACTGTACTATATTAACTGTACTATATTCTTTAGTATGACCTTTTAGATTTAATTTGAATATTTTCTTCTACATTATTTTGTCTATAAAAATACCTCTTACGATTTTTTATAAATATATTTTTTTGGTTTTTTATACATAAATCGTTGTATTTATTATATATATATATATATATATATATATATATATATATATATATATATATATATATATATATACACAGGGCTAGATTTGAGGCGGAACGGCGTTCCGGTACCTCTCTTTATGTACCTCCCTTTATCAATAATTTGGAATACCCCCCCCCCCCCCCCCCCCCACCCGGAAGGTTACCGTTCCGGCACCTGTATTTCTAGAAATCTAGCACTGTATATATATATATATATATATATATATATATATATATATATAGACATTAATTGCATACATTGACCGTTGTATTTAATTTGAATGTACTCCGTAGCGAAGTGTGGGTTTTCAGCTAGTATATACATATATTCATTCTTGGATCCGTATTCTTGTGATACATGCTATCCCACCCCGTAAGGAAAAGGTTAAATAAATTAAAAAGTAAAAAAGAAAGAAAGAAAAAAGAATAATGTCGCCATTAAGAAATTTTCCCTTGCACTAATCTCCTTAAGAATAAAATTTAACCCCCTTACAATTTTCCAAGGTAAGAGTTAAAATTAAAAACCTTTAGTTCAAGAGAAAGAAAAAAAAATCCATCTTACCTCCAATACCATTCCATAGGTAAAGACCAGCAATACCTGTTATGACTTCCACGGGTGTAACAACAGTATTTATAACAGCAAAAACGGCGCTTATTAGGGCAAATAACATGGCGAGGGCAAGACACATGATTGTTAGCAACCACAAACTAAACATAAAAAGCTGAGGGTTTTTTGTCATTTCTTGCTGAACTGTAAAGGAAAAGAGGTCATTAATATTCAGGAAATTGAAACGTATTACATATAAACAAAATAGCATTAATCATTCAGGCAGGCAATTGTTATTTATGTTCAATTGTTAAAAAAATTAGACATAATTACGCTGAAATATGTGTCAACATTCAGAATGTAAAAAACCGTTCAGTAGATTTCATATCAAATTATTGAATTCCCGAATACAAATTAAATACAACTACACCAAAAGTGTATGATAGAATTTTAACATGAGACTGAAGAAACAGAGTAAATAATATCCCTTAAGGTTAAATCTGCATTTATGAAAAGAAGTATATTCAAAACTTCTTTCTTTAACTATGAGATTCGAGAAATACATTATTTTTTTTTTAAAATTCAAGAAAATTTCAAATTTCGGGAATATTATATTTAACCCTTTGATGATACAGAAATATTTCAAGTTATTTCATAAAACACTTAGCGCATTTCTTGTAATCACATATTTTTTTATGAATATTTATAACTAAAGTTCGGCTTTATTTATATAAAAAAGAAGCTTGAACAAACAAAGATACGTACTACTTCTTCAACAACTCTGTTTAATTAAGTGAGACCAAAGAAATGTTAAAAATATCCCCCAAGTCTCATAAGTTTCTTTGAATGCGTCTTTTAAAAATGACAGTTTTTTTTTTTTTTTTTTTTTTTTTTTTTTTTTTTTTTTTTTTTTTTTTTTTTTTTTTAAAGCGGAGGCACTGTCGTCAAACATTGGCCTATACTACACGCAGTTAACTGTCCATTTTATTATGGGGGGGGCCCATATAGGCGGACTGCATTACCCCCTATGAAGGGACGACACAAACGGGGACATTTGACGTGGCGCGAAGCTGGGATTCGATCCGAGCACCCTCAGCACCGAAAATCAGCGCGCTGTACCACAAGGCTTAAAATGAAAGTAGTTAAAACAAAATAAAGAAAGGTATCGCACATTCAAAACAGTGTGACAAGTTCATGCTCATGCTAGTTTTCTACTTTGAACTAAAACCATCAAACTTAGATACGAGAATATTTTCATTTTTACATCCATAATTTCCAAAAAATGAAAATGCTAACATTCTAAAATAAAAAAGAAAGGAAAAGAAATTATGTATAACTCGCTAAATTCAGAGTCAAACAATTTTCAATAACATACCAATAACAACGTGGCAAAAATTTTTATGTTTCGTGGGCGCTGACGAACCAGTTAACTGATTACAAAAGAAATTCAGAGGGTTTAAAGAGATAATACGACAATGCAGCATTTAAAATTGTTTTAAAGTGAATTAAGGAGAACTATATGTAAGTTTATTGTACTTCTATTTTTATTTCTCTATGTTAAGATTATCATTGTTTAGAAATTATGGGGGCACAAATTATTGTAGGCTCAAGAAAAAACTATAAGGCCACAAGCGCAAATTTAAAACCATGTCTCTCAATATAACAGGAACACAGAGCTACTTAATAGTGTAACTTCACGAGTTCCCCATCTCTCTTCTGAGCTCTACATAGAACAGATTACTGGCCACCCCCTTCGACACAACTGAAATCCAACCCCTTGACCCCACGGGTTGTTCGAGCGTGGGAGTAAGGAGAGTCGAACTGACCCTCAAAGAGTTAGGGCCTGTTCACACTGCGTTCGTTAGCATCAGGGTTACTCGTATTGATATGTTTTTAACCATTCACAGACCTAAACAATTTTGGGGCTAATCGTTTGAAGGTTTGTAATTGGTTAAATATATTTCAATACGAGTAACGTTCACGCTGACGGATTCTACGTGAACAGGCCCTGAGGCAGAGATAGCCTGTGTGGATATCACTCTGTCTGAGTGTTGTTGTTTTTTTTCCCCTTTCTGAGGGCAACTCCGGTGCGGACAGATCGGGGTATATTCGGAGGCTATCGGATTGAGAGTGTAGTCTCTCCGTTGTTAAGAATCCGGTTGAGAGTGGGAGCTCTCGTTTTGAGAGAGAATAGGTATTTTTCTGTTGACTAAAGAAGTACATGGAAATAATATTTTTGGTTATTAGTAAACAGAGTACATTATTTAAATGCATCTCGGAGAACGTTACAATATCCACAGTAAAACTTGACTCTAAGCTTGATAATAGACTGCTGGTGTGGTTTTTGGTCAGTGTATAAAAGTAGCATGAACATGAGCTTGTAGATTGAACAAGCTTTTTCGAAGTCAGTCACACTGCGTTAAACGTAAGACACCTTTACTTATTTTCATGTAACTACTTGTCTTCCAAGAGACACATTCAGTGAAACATTACGGACACTATGGAATATTTTCCACGTTCCATTGCTCTGACTCAATCAAGTAGAGTAATGGCATCACGAATCCCAGATCTATCATCTCTTCACCAGTTAAGGATCAACTTAAGGGCAAGGTACCCCATTCATTCACCGACTTTGTCACCATTCACATTCATGACACTACCAAGATAAGAGCTCGCATTCTGAAACGCTTCATTAACCGAGCTTCATGAGACTATAACATCAGACCTAATAATGCATTTAATTCATAAATATATCCTCATTGTGTTCGTATTTTGAACATTAAATGATGAAATTATGGTGCATTTGGGCTGAAAGATTAAATTTCCATCGAAACTTTTACTTCACGAACAGGAAGGGTTTATTACAGATGTTACCTTTTATTCAAAATCTATCATAAACCTCCCAAATAAATAAGGATTAAAATGATAGCGGGTATTTTAAAACTAACCGCGTTAGGTTGCACGGCTTAAATTTTTTAAATTGTCGTGAATAAATGTTCTTCAAATAAAATCTGCCTAAAAATTAGAATTGAGATTTTGTTTCAAGTTCGGAATCGCAATGCGTAAACTATCAACGTAGGCATCATTCCTATCCTATTCATCTGCGTTATCTACGAATGCCATCTACACCATTGAATCCGTAACTGAAGTGTCGCGAACCCTTCGTAAGTGACGTTGTTGTTGTTGTTGCTTATGCCATTTAACCGACAGCAACATCAGATCAAGTCCCGAAGGCTATGGGCGATGAAGGTGCGGCTCCTGTTTTGAATTAGCACCACAAGAGTCGGAGTCCGACTTGGCTAAATGACCGGTCCCGTAATTTTGAACCGAGTCAAGTGATGAGACCGGAACACTTGACCCCGTACCTCCAGAGGAAAATTTGAGAACTTGGAGGACATTGTAGTCACGCCCCATTTTACGTGTCCCGGCCACCATTAGTGAACACGGCGGTGGATTTGCACGACTAGCATCGAACCAAGGACGTTCAGATCACTGGCCTGCTGCTCTTGACAACCGGGCCACCGTGCCCACAAGTGACGTATTTTGCTAGACTTATTTTTTTTAAAGATGACTATTATTTATTTTTTTTTTAAGTTGACAAATTTAGTATTTTATATCTGGAAATCCAAAATCCGAAGCGTTACTGAAAATGCATTTGTTGAAAACATACTTGGTCACATTTCTTTTTATGGCCACACCCCTTCAGATGGTACGAGTTTGTTGCCAACCGTCGTCAACGCCAGAACATTTTGCATTACTTACGTGTTTTGCTTCTTTTTCTGTGAAACAAAGATGATGGGGAAAAGATTAAAAAGTGCTGCAGATGCACTTAAAAGTAACTGGTCGTTATGAGTCGTTTATGTGTATCTATAGGGCAGAAAATGAAGCTGTTAAAGAGACTTGACAACATTGCGAGTGGACAAGAGTATACGGTGGTTGCCAGACAGCCCGCGGCTGACCTCATGGGTTGCTAGGTTTGTGAGTGACTCCATAGCTCACTAACGTGACTCCATAGCTCACTAACGCTAGCATCTCTAGAGGAAAAATTGACTAAATGACAAAAGAACGAAATGCAGTGGGAATGTTTTTCCTCTAAATACCTGAAAAACTTGCCAAACTACTGCTTTTTACTATTTTCCCTTCGAAGGCATATTTAATTTATTCATTCTCTCTCTCTCTCTCTCTCTCTCTCTATATATATATATATATATATATATATATATATATATATATATATATATGTGTGTGTGTGTGTGTGTGTGTGTGTGTACGTACACACACACACATATATTACATATACAGTGACCACCGCTTATAGTGATCAGTGGTTATAAGAGTCAACCGTTTATAAAAGTCAATATCGCAAAAACAAAAACAAATGTATTATTTCCATGTTAAAATTTTCGCTTTAAAGAATCAATCCACCGGTTTTAAGAATCAGCTTACACTCTTCGCTTTCCTTTCATTTTTCCAAAAAAGCAACTTAAACCCTCAAAAGGCTCAAAGTTCTTTTTATTTATGTTCTTTAAAGAAAGAGTGATAAGATGGGATGGAATACAGTTGTAAAATGCGTTCCTTTCTTTGTTAGACATAACATAATAGTTTCCCCTTAAACGCTTTAGCACATTACTGTCCTATTAGCTTGACCCGTGGGCATCTCTACCCATCCGGGTCCTATTTCACTTTTCTCCACTGGGAAACAAAGACAGGGACTCTTTTTTCCCACCTCCCACATCCTGGTTGCGGCTTCCTGGACGCTGAAACACATAAATCTTCGGCGAAGTGTCCACTATCACTTAGGCAAACGTAACATTAGTAGATTCAGCACGTTATCAAACCGTGAAACGTAAGCTAGAAGGTGAATCTTTGCCTGAGACTATTGGTATTGAAAGAGGTATAAACAGCCTCATGAAAACTCCATTACGTCAGACTACCATAGAAAAATTTTACTTGCTCCCTTCCTGTAGTTGAAATGTTAAAACTGTTAAGCAGGTATGTTATAAGAAATATTGGATTCTTTTCTTCTCTTATTATAATTATGTGTATCTGCATATAAGTCTAGAAATTAATATGTATTTTTAAAATTATAAAAAATAATTTTAATAAAAGATAATGTAAATTAAAGAGTATTTTATGGTAAATTATCTCATATATGTATATATAGGTGTGTGTGTGCCTGTCCAAAAACCTAAATTTCAGATATAAGAATCAACCGCTTATAAGAATAAAAAACAGTAATAACAAACGTGATTCTTATAAGCGGAAATCACTGTATATATATGAGTGTGTGTGTGTGTGTGTGTGTGTGTGTGTGTCTGTGTGTATACATACATATACACACACACACACACACACACATATATATATATCAGTGGCGTAGCTAGGGGGGTGCGGTGGGTGCGGTCCGCACCAGGCGGTACATATTTTGGGGCGGCATATTTTTATTTAGTATTAGTTGTAAAAAACCACTTGTTCAATTCATAAATTTACTATTTGATTTCTACGAATTATGAATTTCTATATGATTTCTACGAATTATGAATTACTATATGATTTCGAATATTTTTCGCTCTCAGTGTCGCTAGTTGCAAAAGGAGCTTCTCCAAATTGAAGTTGATAAAAAATTATCTTCGTTCCACAATAAGAGATTTAAGACTACAAAATCTTGCAATATTGTCTATAGAACAAGAAATGACAAATAATATAAATTTTGAGAGCATTATACACGATTTTTCTACTATGAAACTGATTTTTATATTTAGAGTAAATATATAAATATGTTTTGTCTACATACACATATGTGTACAATTTGTTTGTTTATCCGAAAGAAATGAAATTATTTATTTTTATTTATATATATAAAAATATAAAGTAAAACATTTTATGGAATTTTTTTTATAAATTAGGTATATGTTTTGTCTCATAGGTGGGGAAACTGCGACCTCCGTAAGTTTCTTGTGGTCTTTATAAAAGTTGCATTTATAGGTATATCAACTTAAGCGGCCTCCTTTATTACTGCCTAATTTAAATATGGCAACCAATGGTAAAAAAGTTCCCCACCTATAGTTTGTCCCAATTACAATTATTTATTTATGTTTATTAATTTATAAAAACCACCAATTGATTGACTTAGAAAGGGCGGCAAAAGTTCTAGCTACGCCACTGATATATATATATATATATATATATATATATATATATATATATATATATATAAATATATATATATATATATATATATATATATATATATATATATATATATATATATATATATATATATATATATATATATATATATATATAGGCTTATTCTCGTTTTACTTTTCATTTTCAAAGTATCTACAGTCGCTATAGCAATTAAGATTTCATAAAAAGAACAAATGCTAGCCAGACGTATATCCAAACAATAAATTAGTGGTATTCGCCCTTAATTTATTTACTGAATACACTAATAAATTAGGAATTCCTAATTTTAATAAATGCAAGACTGCGTCAGAAATTTGTTAGATAGTAACAAGAATTTTTTTATCACTCGCGAGAAATTTTATCCTGGGGGTGTTTTAGATCTTTAGCCACGACCAAAAAGTATAACGTAAAGAAGTGTTCGACAGCCACTGCCTTAAATTCCCCTTAAATTTCTTTTTAAAAAACGCGGGTAAGTCTGTGAAATTTCTCGTCTACCACATGATTCTGACTTTTGAGAGACGAAAGGAATAAAATAAGCAGGAAATTTAGTAATTGGTAAAAGTAAAACCTTCCTGGCCTAAAAGTAATGCACTTTTAGGCCAGGAAGACCTTTCGTAAAAATAAATGCTTTCCATAGACTTTCTACCTATTGTGTAACTTTTAAGAAAGAATTATTTTTCGTTACATGAAGAACTCAGAGCGAGACATCCTCTATTTAATGAAACACTACAATATTATTATTAAAAAAAGTGAAATGCAGTGGATATCGGGATAAATCAAATCTAAGCAAACATATATAATTATTCATATTTTATTAATGAAAAGGAAATGTAATGGATAGGAGATAAATCAACCCGCGTTTTTTTAATGTTATTCTTTACGTTTTGTAAGAAATTGTAATAATTTCGATCTTTCTCATTCTACATCACTTAACTCAATCTTCTCTCGTTCTGCTGATTCGATACAGCGAAACTTTGGTCATAACAAGAATTTCTAGATTTTCATAAAGTAGAAAGACTGCTTGCATTAGAGTGGAAGTTTACATAGAGCCTACTCCAGACAGGATCACTAAAAATAGCTTTGAAAATAAATCAACCGTGACTGCGACTCGTTACTCGCGGCTTATCTTAAAGCTGATTGGCTAAAATCTTGGAAAACAAACATTCGAAATACCTTTTAAACGCTTTTTATACTGTCGTGTCCATAAAGGAAAAAAATACTTACTTTTTTATATATATATTCCAGTTATATCGAAACAATGCTTATAATATACCATTTATACCGCTTCAAATATTTTTTTAATCAAGCAAAATAAGTTCAAATAAAAGATGAGATTTGCAAAAGAATAATATCAATCATGTTTTCTTATTTTTCATTATGTATGGAAAAAATTATGCTTACATGAATAAGTTTAAAGTTACAGGGCACAGTTCTATATTTTCATGTCCGTCAACACCTTTAAAATAGTAGTCTTGGAATTTCTTTTGATGTTCCAAAATCAAAAAGTTACAAACATTTGTGTATACTGCAAGAAAACTTTGACTAATTCCAGTTGTCTAACTTCTCTTTGGAAGCTCGACTCTACAAACTTAAGTAGATAATAGAAGGTGATGTTGTTGATGATCTCCTTATAATGGCAAATATTTTACTAATCAGATCCATATTGTACTAATTTTAAAAAAATCATACTGGGGCAGATACTGCAAATTCAACGCAAATACAGCAACTTTTAAGAGTTGGACGCTTTAACCCTTAATTTCTTTCAGCTTATCCAATTGTCGCTTAAAAGGACTTTTGAAAGTATGATTATGTAAAGAAATCTTAACTTAACCTAACTAAATGTCTTTGGATTGCCAAAGTTTCTGTAGAAAGAAATTAAAACCGTTAACTCAAATAACAAACCACACTTTATTATCACTCTTCTTAAGCTGACATTTATAGGGTAGGCGAAAAAAAAAAACTAAACGCTGAATTACATATTATTTCTTACTGGAACTGTCATTACCAAAATAATCTAACGGTTAAGTCAGACGTCTCTGACACCACTGCACTACCTTCCATTAGCTACTTCCCTATTCAAAGCCCTAACCTGTCTACCTAAAGTTTGCTTCTACGCCAATGCAAAGGTCAGGGCACTTGTTAATTTTTACCTTCGTTGACAGCTTTGTAAAACCTGAAAGCTCTCATTCTTAGCTCACGGTCACCGCTTCTTCCTATAAATAGTTCGTCGCCTAGCAACGTCATAATTCCGAATTACTATATTTACGATCTCTTCTCGAGACTTCGGATGAAGACTCAATAAAATTAACTCAATTATCGTACATAATACAGTAACTATAAAACTAGAATTACACAAACACCGTAAACACAGTTTGTCACTACTTTGGGCATTCAAATTCAAATTGACAATAAAAGATTAGTAGTGGAAGAAATTCTTACAGTTATTCAACATAAACTCGAAAAAAATAGAGTTCATCATCCAATTTCACATGACTATATTTCTGCGTGTTGATACGCTATGTGCATGTACATCAATCAACAAAATTCCTCCTCTGCGGTAAAACGTAGCAGGGAGTGCAGTGGTTTTTATAATATAAGATGAATCTACCTGTACGCTCTCAAGAGAAAAAGAACTTTGACTGTGGTAATTGGATGTTAGCAATCAAAGAATGATTACAATCGTAAGCCTACGGCGGCTTCTTTCAAGGGACAGTTTTCTAAGCCAATATAGAAGAAAGGAATGCACTATTCAAGAGTTTGTTTTTATTTAAACAATGACTAAAAATTGTGCTTTCAAAAATTTCACTTGAGGCATCTGAATCAAGAGTCAAGTTGTTTGTTTAAACAAATTTGATTTTTTTTTTTACAAATCCTCCCGACTCGCGATTTCGTCTCGCTAGGAGAGGTTGATATAAAAACCCTAGATTGGGTGCAATCGACCGAAAAATCCTCTACAATCAACTTGTTAGCGAACGCTGATATTCAAGTAAGTATCCTTGATTTTATTTTGTACCGAAGATTGCTGACCTGTATTAAGCATTATGGAATGTATGACCCTAATTTTAAGTACCATCTAAGGACAGGCCCTGATTTTCCATTAGGCCCGGTAGGCCCGGGCCTAGGGGCCCCCGAATGTTGGGGGCCCCCAAAAAAATTTTATTTTAAAAGAAAAAATCCCAATTCAATTTTTTTTTAATTTTACCTTTTTTAATAGCAATTTTTTTATATATCCTTTCAAATTTGATTGATTGGTTCATCATATGTATAGTTATATGTATCATATGTATGCCATCGTGCATATAAGGGGTTAATAAGCTTTTCTGGTTGCATTGTATTGGTGTTTTAATGATAAAGTTAATATGTTGTATTGCTTTTTGTTATTTGATAATGTTCTAGGCTTCTACGCTTGAAATCGCCACTTCTTTGTAAAATGGTACTTTCACAATTATTCATGATTATTTTTTCTGTGTGTGTCAATTTTGGAAATTTTACGCCCACATCAGTTTTAGGGGGCCCCCATTCCAAGTTGTGCCTATAGTCAAGAATTTTCTAAATCGGGCCCTGTCTAAGGAAATGAAATTATATGTGTTTTGAATCAGGGTGGAGCACGATTAGCTCAGAAATACAGGTAAGGCACCATAAAATTACGCAGGGCGCGGAACCCTAAAAAAATAAGTAATAAAATCAACTTTCTGTGCTAATTCTGCCCCTAATTCATCATTTGAGGATTTTGTGAGGAGTGGGTATCATCTTTTCTCACTAATTTTGAAAATATTTTGAACCCTCTGATTTTTCTTAATATAGATAATTTAGAATATTTGATAAGCAATGTAGTCAATCTGTATAGTATATAAAACAGTTCCGTAACTGACTGACTGACATATAACGTACAGACCAAACCGCTGGACCTAAAGGGCTGAAATTTTGCATGGCGATTCTTCTTATAATGTAGGGGTGCAGTAAGAGAGATTTTTGAAAAATTCTTCTTAGATTTTTTTAATTAAATTTTTAAGCTGTTTTTGTAACATTCTTTAAAGTTTGCATTTAAAATAATAATCCGAGGGTTATAAAATTTATATCACGAGAAAGATCATAAAAATTCCTTTAAAATGAAAACTTTTTCGAATCTTTACCTCCATTTTATGATTTTGGTGAATTTTTAAAGATTAATTTTTAGAATTCAATTTATTAAATGCTGATCACGTGGTTTCTTTTCTTTATGTGACACTTTAAACTAATTTTGCGTCACGTGCATAACAACGAAATAGACAAAAAAAAAATTTTCTTGCTAATACGGTATATGATTGGACATTATCCAAAAAAATATCAAAATAGAGTAAAAGAAATGTTCCTCAAACTGTACTGTATTAACTGTACTATATTCTTTAGTATTTTCTATTAGATTTAATTTGAATATTTTCTTCTACATTATTTTGTCTATAAAAATATCCGTTACGATTTTTTTATAAATATATTTTTTCGTTTTTTTTACATCAATTGCATACATTGGTCGTTGCATTTATATATATATATATATATATATATATATATATATATATTGCATTAATTGCATACATTGACCGTTGTATTTAATTTGAATGTACTCCGTAGCGAAGTACAGGTTTTCAGCTAGTAACAACATAAAAGAAAATACGCTAGTTTTAAAATTTAAGTCTCCCCTCTTGAAAAAGAATCGGATTACAGGCAAATTTATCGTAACAATTTTTTTCAAAATTTTTTTAAATTTATTAACAGGTGTGAGGTTACGAAATCCTAAGAAACAATGCGCGAGTTGGAAGACTAATAAGTATTAAAATAACTTAAAATTTTTTATTAGATAATCAGATCTATTTTAGTTCCAAAACAGAAGCTGTGGGCACGAATTTCCATTCACTCGTCAGCAGATACTGTTGATTCATCCAGACGTTTAAATTTGAAACTTTTTTCCCCCTCTCATAGAAACACCTGTTCAGTCCCACAGTTTTCTTCCCACGGAAAAGGGAACGAGGGAGAGAAACCCCTTAAAGATGGGATAAGCAGACATGATGGCGAGTATAGGCGTTACCAAATTTTAAGAAAAAGGAAGAATTTTTTCCCAGTCGTATTCATATATTCTTATGCTGATTCAGGGGTCATAACACAATAAATTGACACGATATTCTCATTTCAAAAAGGAAAACCTAAAACATGGTAAATGGAATTTTTAACGTTTCTAAGTTAAGTTACCTTTGTCAAACAGTTTTATTGCTACTAAACAAATATTAATGTGTATCAACTGAAAAAGTGTTATTTACTTACATAACGACAACACGAACAATTATGCCGATATTTACTACTCCATTTAGTAAATCTTTAACTCAAAAAATTACATACATACATACATTCATACACACACACACACTGAAATATTTTCGGATAAATTCATAATTAAAATTATCGTCTGGCGCTTTATTTTTATTTTTGAATTGTGATGGCATTTAAAATATCGTTTGGCTTTAATTTTTGCTTGCCTACTCCGTAATATTCTATTTATTATTTAAAAATGGCTCATAGTCGTAAAGAAACAACAAACAGCATTCGAAAATTCATTATTTTTCATCATAGTAGTGGTAAATCAGTTCGGAATATTGCTAAATTACTTAATTTATCCCATTCTACTGTGCAGTATGTGATAAAAGGCTTTAAAGAAGAAAATCGGATCGAAAACAAGGTAAGAAAAGGTCGTCCGGCAAAGTTAACAAAACGTGATCAGAGATTTATAATTAGAAAATTTGTGAAAAATTCACGTTTGAGTGCTGTAAAAGTTTCTGCAGAATTTAATGACACATTTTCTACTTCAATTTCACCTGTTCGACGAGTTTTCAGAGCAGCTGGATTACATGGGCGTAGACATGGGCTGGATTACATGGGCCCGTAGAAAATTTTTTGTGGGTGAGAAAAACGGAAAGCTTTGGCTTTCCTTCGCATTATCAATGATAAATAAGCCCCAAACGTATTGGAATAATGTCTTATTTGGCGATGAAAGCAAGTTTAAAATTCTTGGTTCCGATGGGCGTATAATTGTATGCAGAAGAAAAAAATGAAGAACTTAATCCCAAGAACTTAGTAGGAACAGTTAAGCATGGCGGTGGAGGTGTCCTTGTGTGGGGGTGCTTGTCAGGACTAGGTAATTTGGTATTTATTGATGGCATAATGAATCATGCTGTTTATATAAATATTTTAAGAGGCAATTTAAAATTATCAGTCCAAAATTTGGGTATTGGAAACAACTTTGTTTTTTTTTATCAAGATAACGATCCTAAGCACACGGCTCTCAACGTTCGCCTCTGGTGTCTCTACAGGGTGGCTAATAAATACTGTGACAAATATCGAATCATTTAATTACACACAGATGAAATAGAAAATGGAAAATACAACAATATTATGAACATTATACATGAAAGTTTACCATGAAATAATTTTACTCGAATCGACCGCCATCTTTATCGATTACTAAAGATAATCTCTTACGCCACTGTCCTATTGCGGCACGAATCATTTTATGAGGTAATTTGACCCATTCACTCCGTATGGAAGCTTTGATGGAGTCCAAACTTCTGTGCTGCTTAGCATTAACTTTAGACTCTAAAATCCCCCAAATGCAATATTAAAATCCAATAAGGATTTAGATCTGGTGAAGAAGGTGGCCAATCTTCTTGCCTGATAAACTTCGGGCAATTGGCATGGAGCCATTCCTGTGTTGTTTTGGATCGGTGGAACGGTGCAGAATCTTGCTGAAATATCCAATTCTTTTTGGGATACAATCTGTTAGCATGTAGTAATAAACGTGTAGCCAATACTTCCTGTTTGTAATATTCAGCATTGATTTTTACCCCTTTATCGATGAATTTCAGAAGCAGTTTTCCATTGTGTGACACTGCAGCCCAAACCATAACAGAATTCTTGTTCTGAAAGCGTTTAACAGTTCGAAGATTTTCAGGTATATCCTCGAAGGTTGCTGAATATACAACATCATTTTTAGCATTATAACTTTGTTCTGTACAAAACAGCTTCTCATCAGAGAAAATTATTTTTTCAACACTTTTGCTACCGTGCCGGTTCAGCAATTTCTTACATCTTTGTAACCTTTTTACTATTTGTGCAGTAGTCAAACCTTGAATTTTTCTTTTGCGATAAGGGCGAAAACCCAGGTCTTCATTTATGATAAGTTGCATAGTTCTGCGACTGATGTTCTCTTCTGCAGCCATTTTATTTGCAGAACGTTGTGGATTTCTTCGTATCTTTTCACGAATTCTTTTGATACGTTCTTTTGTACTAACAGTGCGTGGACCACCGGACCTTGGTCGATCTTTACAGCTATTGGTATACAATAATCGATTTATAGTCCTATATATAAACGTCCTGTTAAAACCAAGGCATTTTAATTGTTTAAATATTTTACCTGCAGAAAATCCGCGATCAAAAAGCTGTTTAACCATTAACCTTTTGGCTTCCATCTTTAAAAATATTCTACATGTTTTACTTTAAACAAAAATCGTCTGCGTTTACAAAAAGTTGCCAATCACACAAATAGATAGATAAATTGTTTTTCCAAACGATTAAAATTAACTCTTATTTTTTGGAGTGTTACAGTATTTATTAGCCACCCTGTATAATTGTCCACAAGTTTTGAAAGCACCACCTCAATCGCCAGATTTAAACCCAATAAAACATATTTGGAGAGAACCGGAGGCTCGAGTACGAAAACACGACATTCACTCGAAAAGCGAACTAAAAACAATTATGATGGAAGAATGGAGGAACATTGATGCAGAAATTACAAAAGAACTAGTGCAATCTATTCCCAGACGTTTAAAAGCTGTTGTGGGTGCTAAAGGATATCCTACTAAATATTAATTTAACGAAAAATTAGAATATTTACTAATATGTGGAGATTTTTTACAAGAGTACGATGACTTTTGTGAGATAAAGTTTTTGTTACTTTTTGATTATTGATTTCTTAAAAATAAAGTTTTACTATGTTTTTAAAATATTTCATGTAGTTTTGTTAAGAATAGATTATAGATCTTATAATTAAATACCCATTCAGAAATATTCATTTTAATTAATGGATAGACCCCTATTTCATTGAAAATCGTAAGTGTACGAACACTTTTGGGAGCCACTGTATATATATATATATATATATATATATATATATATATATATATATATATATATATATATATATATATCGCACCCCGGCAAAAAAAAGTACACAAGTCAAAAAATGGCAATTTGAGGATATGTCATTGAAAAATATGTATTAAGTGCCCCATCGTATGCACGAAAAGCGACACTTCTCTATCGAAATTTGTCCACCCGAGGGCAGTTGTGTCAGTTTTATTGTAATGCTAGTTCAAGCTGTATAGTATTTTTTAAGTTGATTTTTCTCAAATGCTGCATGTTTGAGTTGTGTCATTTTTCTTGCCTGGGTTATATATATATATATATAGAGAGAGGGGGGAGAGAGAGAGAGAGAGAGAGGGGGGGGGGTGAGAGAGAGAGAGAGGGGGGTGAGAGAGAGAGAGAGGGGGAGAGAGAGAGAGGGGGGGGAGAGAGAGAGACAGAGAGAACAGTTAATGTAGCCTATGTCTAGGCTTATGTTGAAATTCGATGTAACTATATTAAGCCATTGCGAAGCTTAATGCTATTATTCGTTTGAAATTTGGGTTTCTGAAAACTAAATAGAGTATTTGTTATCGCTAAGTTCCTTGATAAGGGATGTACTGTAAACAGCACATATAACAGGTCATGCCTAGGCACGATTCGAATATTCACTTAAGTATCATACAAAACTTAGGTATACTCGGTAAAACCTACTTAAACGGAATCTGGACTTAGCTAAAACCTTCCCTTATAGAAAGAAATCCGTCTGTTCCAAACCTACACACCAACTAAAAGGGGAATTATGATAACTTACAATCAGGGGGCAAAATATTAAAAGCTGAATCTCTATACATTAGAAAATATCTGATATTTCTGTTTCATATACCACTGACAAGAAAACAAACTAAACGCATATAATAAGAAACCGTGAAAGTTGGAAGCCCGAGGGCACATATCACGTTATAGGACACCTGAAAAGACCGTTTTGAAAACTTTCTAAACTCTGCTTCGGTGTGTTTTTGGAATTCACATAAATTTTACGAATTATTGCAATTTTTTAATTTTATTGCTAATTTATTTTGTGTTGAAATGCATTCGCTAACAAATGATTTTTTTAAAGTTCCGTAAAACCAGAAGAAAGCAGGAAATAATTTGTAAGCATATAATTGAATGTCGAGTTCACCCTTCTTTTTTTTTTTCCAGGTTTCAAAAAGAGTTTGTTTCAAAACGGTTTCTGATGATTTACTTTCTTTCACGGCCTTGTGAGCAGTGATTACTTTAAAGCTTCATTCTGTATTATTTATGTGCAGGAAAAGGCTATACACGCAAAGCTTAACAATTCCACTGCTATGGGTGGGGTATTTGGTGCCTCCAGAGCAAGATAACGAACGCCGAGCACTAGAATTCTATTCTAAAATGCCTGTCAGTGAAAACAGTTTGTAGATATCATGAAATATGTTTTCACGCTGACTTTTACTTGAATTATAATGTACCTATACCTCTCGCTGCAAATTTTGTGTATTTTTCGGTCTAAGCCATTCATTAGCTAATTGCTTTTAAAGAACGATCTTTTTTAAGTACAATTTTTATCTACTTGTTTAATCCTAAAAACACTTGATGCTCCCATCTGACCCCTCCCACTCTCTTTTTATTTAGGTTTGGATTGTAATTATACTGCTCTAAGGGAGATCGACGGAAATACTGAGTTGAAATTGTGCTAATTTTTAGACCTTCGTTTTAACTTCGGAGATGTAGTTTAAAGTTGCTGTGTACTAACCCTATTGGATTCGCTTACCTCAATGTTAATCTATAGAGAAAATTTGTCCAAGGATTGCCGACTCGGGTTTAAAGAATTTTTTTTTTCTTTTAAGAAATTGTACTTTGTAATAGAAAAAGAAATTTTACATCTTGGGACATTTTTCGTTTTTTTTTATGCAAATAATATTTTAAAATTTAAATTTTTCAGAGAAAAAATCTGGAATATTATGTTTTAAACGCTCATAAATTCCCTTGATGGACGAAATTTATAAAAGGATTCCTGTTGCAAGGTGCAGTAAAGTTCGGGGTATCTGAAAATATCATTTTTTAAAAAAATTATCAGCATTTATGTAGCTGTAAATAGTAGATAAATTTTCTCCATAGGTTAACATTGAGGTGAACGAATCCATTAGGGTTAATACACATCAACTCTAAGCCTCAAAATCTACTACGCTTTCCGTAACGTATCATACTTTGAGTCCATGTTATTGTGTAACGGATAGTTCAATTCAACGTTCTGAAGAATATTTTCACCGCGTTTATTAGAATGTAACTCATCGTGCGCACACTCTTTTTTTAATAAGTTCTACGATAGGCTCTATTTCTTTTTTAAAAAAAGGCAAGAAACCTCAACCTTGAATTCCATAATGGTGAGAAAGATGAAAATGTAAGGTTTATTTTTATTTTTTTTCGTACCTAATGAATGGGAACTACCGAGTTTTGAACTTAAATCTCAGCTCTTACGAATAGAATGCCTGGAATATTTGCTAATGCAATACAACAAGGTCGATAGGTTCGAGAGATGTTTCGACTTTGTCCATGATGCATACTCAAAGGTTCATAAATGAGTTCCGAAGCGTGCGTAACGGTAAATTCAAACGAATTGGATCAGTACCTTTTGATTAAATCTCTCGTTCAAGTAATTCCCCGATTTATAGAACCCTTATGTTGTTCATCACTTTGGAAAAGTAACCAACTTAGTTAGCAGCATACAGTTTTCATGGAATTAAGCCAAATTCAAACACTTATCACTAGACACTTAGGGCCTGTTTAAAAAGGAGTCCGGTAGCGGAAGAGTAAAAGGAAAAATGGCACTGAGACGGAAATAAACTAATCATAGGCGTTAAAAATTTCGTTTCTAATCGTTTGGAGATTTGACATTGGTTAAATATATTTCAATACTTTAACGCTTCCGCTACCGGACTCCTGTGTGAACAGGCCCTTAATCGATCTACCTTTTCATTTCCAAACTATTATAACTCACAATCTCCTCCTGAATATTTTCTATGAAACCACGATGGATAATGTGTATGAATGTTACAAGGAAAGTGATATAACATTTCATTGAATTCAATATTTTAATGTCAAAGATAACTTATTCCATCTCTTCATTCAAAATTACGAGCATTTCCACCCAGATGTAAATAGTTGCGACCTCAGACTCAAACCTGTGATGGCATAGCCTGAATTACGAAATTTACCTACATTGTTGCCCACATGTGGTTGTTCGCAGACTTTGAACGTACTTATGCCTATCTGTGTTTCCTAAAAGCGGCGACTGACTCGTAACAAAACGCTGTAATGTAATGTAATTTAACACGAGCTCTAGGTAGTCAGTGCCTGAAAGAGTAACAAAACAATTTTTGATACAGCCTGAAAGAGTAACAAAACAATTTTTGATAAAAGAGTAACAAAACAATTTTTGATACAGCGCGCCGTCCACCGGCGAGCCAATGAGGAGGTTGAGGTTATTCAACAGCAATGTAACACGAGCAATCGGTAGTCATTCCCTTATGGTGCATGTACACACAAGCGAATCAGCTCCCCCCGTCCCCTCTTGACACATTTTGGGGTCGATTAGTCACGCTCGTCCATTTGATGATTCGTCTCCGACCGCTCTCCGGAGCGGTCGGAGACGGAATTATCAAGAGCGGAAATATCAAAGCGGAAGAGCGGTTTTGTCAAGAGCGGAATTATCAAAGGGATGACTGCGAGGAGACCAATAAATCACTGCTTTCCCCTACACACTTCGCTCTTAGTTTCGCGTATGTGTAGTTGTAGTATGAGAGCGAGCGAAGAGCCGAGCAGCTCAAGTCAAGCAATCGTGCTCCCCTATATTGTCAGATTTTTAACGAACCCCCTTGATCCTTTCATTACAAGTCAGTGCAGCTCGCACTGAACTGACTGAAGTGGAGCAGCTCTGAGCAGAACATTAAAACGAACATTCACGAATATGGTTACATTTGTAATGTTATGCTCACCACGTTACATTACAAGTCAGTCGCTGCTTGAACACTTACCTCAAATTGTGAATTTGATTCATGGAACAGAGTAGTGAGCTACCATTATAACTGTTTATTAAAAAACGCTTGACTCATGAAACTGACGGCTCGATTTATATTGTAATTTTGTTTGTCACCCGCAGATGTTCTTTACCAAACGACATAGTTTATTCATCGTAAAAATGACCATTGACATTATTTTATACCGTGTACGGGGTGACACGACAGGTCCTGTTACATGTGTTCAGCTTTATTTGTCAAGAGACATTTTACAACCAAATTTTCACCCAAATAGATTATTCTTTATTTTAACTGGTCTTTTCCTCATTAGAATTCACTTCTGGCGGTTTTCATCATTTGTCAAAAACTTAGCATTGCATTAATATTAAAAGTTTTTACCTGGACCGAAACAATCTTGAATTTTAATTAAATTTTTGTCCTATTCACAATGAAGCAGATTTTGGTAAATATGACAATGCTATGGGTCGTAATTATTGATAAACATTCTATGATATCAGACAATTTTCGTGAAACAAAATGGTGCGATTCCAGTTTATTCTGCACGGTTTATTGAAGAAATGGGGCGAGGCGCACGTAACAGAAATGAAAAGGGTTCAAATATTTTAAAAATTGTACAAAAATCGGACACACAAAACGACGAATCAGTGATTATTGTTTATAACTTATTTTCACGTAACTCTTTTTTTTTTTCTCCCTAATCCTGCAGGCAGTTGTCTCTTCGACATTGGCCCATCAACATCGCGAGGTCTTGCAGGTTACTTTATTATGGGAGCCCCATATTTTCACGTAACTAAATTCATGATTAATTCAAGATCCCAAAAAGTTTCATAGACTGATAATCAAGGCCTTATCTTTGGGGGGGGGGGGGGGGGTTCTTTTCGTATACCAAAATTAAGCATTTTTTATGTAAGTTTTTCCAAGCATGTATTTTCTCTCTAATTTTTTTATAAAATTTAGTAAAAATAGAATTTTTTTTACTTTTAATTTTCCATTATTATTTTAATTTTCATGAGTGGTAAACTCATGGTATCTGAAAATATTTAAAGAACTATACCTTTTATTTATCTATTTAGTTTTATTTATTTATTTATTTATTTATTTATTTATTTTTAAGGGAATTTTAAACGTTGTAAACAAAGCCTAGCATTGCGGTCTGTACTATAATATGTACCTTTTCCTCCTTGCCTCTTACGGCCCGGTATGAACAACAAACCACACATCGCTTTATTGCGATTGTTTTTGATGGAGTGGGTGGAATCTGCTCAATAAAATGTCTTCCGGGTAGACGTTAAGGTTTGGGTATTGATCCTGGTCTTCCTCCATTTGATGCAAACTGTAGGGAGTGATTTCAATGTACTGAAAAGTACAATAATAAATAGGCTCTGATACTATTTAAAAATGTCAATAGAAATCAATTTTATACACGACGATTCAGTGTAATATGTAATAGCACAATAATCACTGTAATATTGTGATATATAAAAGAAATAAATAATTGCCCAACTTTACAAGATTTTTTATTCAAAATATTTCCTAATATAACAGTAACCCGCACTAGCATAACAGGCATATAATACAGGCTTGGAATCAACTGATTCTGTAAACCGTTTTTCTGAAATCGTTTCTTGCCACATGCGTGTACGTTATACAGGTTAGAGATGTCGGTAGAGCGGTTAGGTCGAGTATAATATACGTTTGTATGCATAAGCGGTTAAAGGAAATTATACGATTATTTACCAACATCACAGAACACCCTATTAAGGATAAGTCATCGACTAATGTAAACATTGTTCCGTTTTTCCAGGGTTCGTTAGGACTGAATCAAATCTCTTCGGAAACTGCACATAAAAAAAAAATTTATTATTCTATAAATTCTTCAGGCGCATACACAAATTCAAACAGAAAACACGTAACAGCTGTCTTCTGTACAGTAGAAAACTCTAAAAACACAAGTCAGGGTACCAGAGTCTTCATTACAATACACGCCGAACGCACTTTCAACACATTCAATTCTAAAAAAAAGAACTGAGTTCCAATGCCAATGTCCGGTATATTCAGTGGTGCACCCAGGGGGTGGGCCAAGGGGTCCTGCCCCCCCCCCAAAGAAATATAAATTGCATTATGAATATTGAATTTGCATTATAAATATTTTTATCTGTTCAACTCGGCCCCCTCCAAGGTAAAATCATGGGTGCGCCACTGGGTATATTTATAGACTTCCAAAGCGCCCCCTATCGGTCAGTCAGCTAGATATATCTAGAAGCTTCCAGAATGGTCTAGACGGCAAGTTGGCGACCATTTGGCACCGTATTGCCAAATGTGGCGAAATATCGCCAAATTTGAAGACCAAAATAAGTCACCAAATCCATCGCCAATTTGGCGCTAACTCTCATATTTGGCCAGATTACCATAGACTCGTAAAATTTGTTGTAATATGTAAAAGACTAAGAACAAGAACCTCACCGTCCCATCAATAAGATATGCAGCCTTGCTTCACTGACAACCAGACGCTGAACAGCAATCCCGCCCAGAGAATCCCCGGTGACGAACAAAATCAAACTAAGCACCAAAATCCAACAAGTTTCAAACAAGGAGTGAATAGCGCTCCCCAAAATTTTGGAACTCCCAATTGCAGCCACCACACTGCCATCTACATCACTTTCTCTTTACATCTACTTTATTTATACATGTCCAACTTATTACAAACTAACAGTCATCCGCTACGAACTTTTACAGAACACCTTTACAAGTCATAACACAAACTTGGATATATCCCCTTGGTAGATCAAATAAACGAAAGAACATAAAAACAAAGATACAATAGTTCTAACTTAGCACGGTCACTGAGCACTCGCAGTGACAAGGAAAGTACGATTGAGTCCACATAAGTAATCTTAACAACATACTGGGACTTAATACAACAATTCACATTTTGTATGTGATATAAAAGACTAATTATGAAAAGTACAAATAAAGATGTAGGTAGCACGTTTCAAATCATTAAAATGTCAGTATCTCAACTCATGTACTATATGTTACCGCAATAATGATTGCAAGCAGTCAGTACTACCATCTCCTAACAATCATAACCTCTCCGAATCACGTGAGCGTACTGCACACATTTTTAAAGTAAAAAATGCAGAATTTAAAATTTACGTGAAAGGACTGGGAAAATGTCGAAATATTGTGGATGGGGGAAAATAACGCCTATTCGAAAACAGGTCATTTGAATAAGAGATTACTTATGAAAGTCGACTTCATAGTCAAAAAGGTCATGAAAGAAGAAACGATAAATATCATATTTGACGTCTTGTAAACGAAAATTATATTCGACAGGCAATTATTGTATTATTAAAGAGATAAAATAATAAATAAAATAAGATAAAAAATAGAAAAGAAGGCTAAGAGGAAAGGGAAATCACGTTAACTTAATTGCAATATATTGTGAGCCGTTTTAAATAAACAAATAGAAGATAAAATTATCATAACTTAAATTTTTCACCCGAAATTTTTTTTTTTAATTTCGTTTTATTTTTCTCGAGTCCGAATGACAGACAGGCATATAAATAAATATTTGAAAACAAAATGAACAATAAAATTAAGATCAAAATAAAATCCGTAGATTAGCAAAACCGGAAAAATAAAAACTCTCTCTGGCAATTTGCGGAAATGAAAATGGAAAGTAGGTCGGGTTATAATAGAAAAGAATACGTCTATATATACAATACGATCAACTGACTTTACTCGAGGTCATTTTTATTTTTATATTTTAAAGAAGATTTTGAAAACTGCAAAGGAAATACGTAGGCCGAAATAAAAATTAAAAACTTTAGTTATTCCTTTATAATCTCCGCTTTTGTGTTTTATATGAAGTTATATTATAAGTAAATTTGGTGATTTTTTTTAAAAGTCAAAGCAATACTTGCTTCATTTGGTTGTATCCATAAATGTAATATGATTTGCACACCATTTTCTGACAATTATCCTACCCTTATTCAATTGCTTAAGTCTCACTCAACATTAACAGAAGTTCCAGCTAATATATCCTAAAAATGTTTATAAAAGAATATCTAAGAGAGGTATATTATGTCTTGGTGTCTAATTTTTTAACCACCAACCATATTTACTCTAGGTCAAATGCAAATAGAAACGATAAATAGTAGTTTTTGTCCGGAATAGTTTTTAAAATCATCAGTAGTAAATATAAATAATCCCAGCAACTTGAAAGCATTGAAATAAATCGTAGCGCCAATTGATGCGAATAAGACACAATTGTGAGCTTTATTTCATTCATAAAAAATATTCTGTCGACTTCAACGGTGTCTGTGTAGAGTATAGATATGTTTACATTTTATCGAATTGTCAAATATCCTTTCACACATGACTTTGGGAAAAAGTTATTTTGAAAATAAAAATATTACCTATTTATTACATGCTTAATTCAGTTTATGACATCAAATTTCTCTATCTATCAACACAGTCTTGCTGCTTTTCTTTATAAAAACATCATAAAATATGTCCCCTTCTTCCTAAAAATTATAACTTCTCCAACAGAATCAAATCTTTCTGATTAAATTCAAAAGTAGTACTGAAGAATAGATGGAGTCCTATTTCTTTATACAGTCTGTTTATTTTCTTTACCAAAGCATCTTTAAAAACAGATCTGGTTCCCAACGATGAATAAAATTATTCAGATACGAATGACTCAAATCTCCCCATATTTAAGACCACAAATCCACAACAAAAATAAATAAAGCTCGTGTATTCTATCCTTTTTAATTAATTCACATATCAATCACATTCATCTTAATTAAACTCTGTTAAAGGGCTTGAGAATGAAAGACAAATTGAGTTAATATTCTACTGTACGAAAGCGCAGCTGTATTTTTTTTAATTGATATTTTTTTCGTGTGAATGTTACTGTTTGCCTCCTCGCCAGCACCAACACACTTATATATTTTAGAAAAAGAAAAGCACTCTATAGAGATGATCTAGGTGTGGCTCTCTCTACAGCCATGTCTCGTTAATTATCATTTCTAAAACAGTGTAGGCAGCTGATAAATCGTAACATCCTTCCTTGTAAGTTCGGTTGACAAGTGGGGAATTTAGCTACTTGATGTTTACCTTTTAGCCACTTTTCCCACGCGTTTCTTTCCAGCTGAACCTGAAAATCCAGACGTGCTGAAATCACACGCCTATGGGATTTTAAGCCCGATGGGATTTCTGATAATAGCTATGCAAGCGGATTATAACTAAGCATATTTAAATGAAAGTCAATTTCTTTGTGACTCATGTTGGCGTCTGGAAAGGCAGAGGTATATTTCGTTTTGTTTACTGATATCTGAAACTGCTTAGAGCAAATACTTCTCGTCACAGTTATTTTAGATGATGATAATATGAGCCAAAAATATAAAAATCAAAATCCAGATGGTTTTATGGTTTTATTCGAGAAAAAAGAAGTATTTTCTTACTTGCGAAAAAAAGATTCAAGTCATTGTCGCAATAATATACTGAAAGATAAAATATCTTAAGAAAAATGCAAGGACATACGCCATCGATAGATCTCATCGATGCATCCTCAGTATATTTAGATAAAGACACCCTTTGATAATTGCTTGTAAATTCTTTCATACCTCTGCGAAAAATTATTTATTACCGTTATTATAATCCTAGCACCAAACTCGATTCTTGATGATATACGTTAACAGTTTGTTAAAATCGCTAGAGTACTGTTTTCTCTTATTTTTATTTCATATATTTCCTTAAAAGGCCACGTGTTTTTCAGAAGAAATCGGAAAGAAATTAATAATTTATTCTAAAATTTCAATTTATTGCACAAATATCGATTTTTTTCGTAGCAGATATGTGTTCGAATTGGAAGTCTTTGCAAGAGAATTTCTATTCTGTCATTCAAATGCAGTTTAGGAAACAACTTTTCTTTCTCTAACGGTGTAAGTAAACAACAGTTTCACGCAGTTGTATTTCACAAGGGGCTTAAAAATGTTTTTACTGTTGAGAATTGGAAATAAATCTGGAAATCTTTGAAAGGTATTCTTTACAGACTACACTAATTATTCCTGAATCAAATTTTAATAAAAAAATAAATTTGAGCTAAATGTCGGTAACAAAACAGGAGAATAATGTGTTCAATGAAGTTGAAGTATGGGTGAGGCGGCGAGGTGACCGCTTCAGGCGCCGAATTGAAATAGGCGCCACAATGAGACAGAGTAAAAATATGAGAATTTTAACGAATGACGAAAAAAAATTAATAGTTTAATCTAATAAATGAAGAAATTCGTAAAAATATACAAATATGAGCGAATATTTTGTCTTTTTTTTTAAACTCCTGAATTCGAGATCATGAGAATTAAATTTTCAATGTCTATTTCCAAACGTTGTTCTAGCTATAAGAATTCTACTCACTCTACCTGTCATTGTAATAGTAGCCGAGGGCGGTTTTCTAAACTGAAAATTTTTGAGAATTATTTATGAACCAACAACTCAAGAGCGATTGAATGATCTAGCAATCATTTCTACAGAAAAGACGGTGTGAGAAACGATAAATTAAAGAGATGCAATCCAACAATTTGCTGCAATAACGACTCAAAAAATGATTTAGAAATTATTTTTATGATATTACAAATTATATTCAAATTTCTTTACTTTTCTACTTTTTAATGTTCTGTCATTTTTAAGATGTTATGAAGTTTTCTAAACTGAAAATTTTTGAGAATTATTTATGAACAACAACTCAAGAGCGATTGAATGATCTAGCAATCATTTCTACAGAAAAGACGGTATCAGAAACGATAAATTAAAGAGATACAATCCAACAATTTGCTGTAATAACGACTCAAAAAATGATTTAGAAATTATTTTTATGATACTACAAATTATATTTAAATTTCTTTACTTTTCTACTTTTTGAAAGTCCTGTCATTTTTAAGATGTTAATAAAAAAATACACATTTTTCCAAAAATATCAGTTATTCTATTAAATAAACTATTTCTAACAGAGATACATTCATGACTTAAAGAGTCTCTCCAAAAATGTGTAGAGGCGCCGTAGAGACGCAGGTGTCACAATGGGTCGACCCGGCTCTACTAGTCACCCACCTTATAATTACTGTGGATTTAAGAAGTTTTTATCTTAAACTTATTAATTCTCTCCCCCCCATGTTCTTTAATTCTCAATTATTTCTCATTTACTTTAACTTAGACTGAAAATTAATATACACGTCTAGTTTTTGATAGATGAGTCTAGGATCAAATTTATTAATTCAACTATCATGAAATGATTTTTACATCTTTTATTAAAAATAACCATGTTTAGTGCAATTTATCTAACAAACAACATTTTTTTCATTTAAAATAATGTGATATGTGTACACTTGTCAATAGAACCGAATAGATCATCATTAAAACATCTTGATTTCAATTTCTCGAAAATTCTGCTTGAAAGAAACAATGCTTTCAAACTTTTTTCCTTCTTAGGATTTCCCCCCCCCCATTTAAACAGGAAAAAATATTTTAATCTATCAAAAATTAGGATATTAGTGATAAGATTGGAATAACTTTGGCATATCCATTATATGTAATGTTTGAGGTTATATGTAATGTTAGTTGTCCATTATATGTAATGTTCTTCAAATTTTACCACTGTTCGTTCAGCCAGATTATACATATTCCTGTCGCAAATACTCAGATATTATTTTTTTTAAAACATAAGTAAAAGTAATCAATGGTTCTAAAACGTGTGATAGTTTCATAAGAAAAGGGAAATACAAAGTGTTGAAGCGAAGATTTTTTGAGACAGTAAAATTTGTACTACGAGCTAATGATAGTTGTCATTCATAAATATCATTCCTATCATAAATTTCAAGGATTGGCTTTCTCATTAGAAAGACAAATCCTGTAAACTATCTGACCAAGATCGGGAGACGCAACTAAACAAATCAAAATTAGAAATGCAGATGCACGAACTTTTTAAAACATATAGTATTTAGTTTATGACACTTGTACAAAATATTTTCTTTATCATAGCCTGGAAATTAAAAGCCGATAATTTATGTAAATGAATTTTTCTTTTATTTTTCTCCCTTGTCACAATTTATATAAAATTTATTAATGTGCTATGCACTTGCACAACAATTTCAGCAGTTTTTACCGTCATAAATAAATACAGTCGAACCTCCATATATCGAAGTAGCAAAATGCGCGAAAAAAATTCGATATATAGAAATTTCGATATATAGAATTGAGCTTAATCTTATCATAATTCTCCTAAAAAGAAAAAATTAAAGCTAATTTTCGTATACGAAACTCCATTTCTAATTTATATACGAATCCCATTAAATGAAAGTTAATTAAAAATTGAATTAATATGAAAGATTTATTGATTACTACATATAAAAAAACAATAATGCAGACAGTGGTTACAATGATCATACTTACATTCTTTAAGAAAAAAACTACGAATATCTTGCTGAACAGTTAGTTTTGCGGAAAGTTCAAAGAAATGTTCGCATTTATTCAGTCCACTAAAAACTTCATCAGAGACATTATCCGCGAATTGAAGTCCACGACGTATTGTTTCAAATGCCAAAAATTGGGAGATTTTATTCTAAAGTGGAATAAAATATCCCAATTTGTCTTGAAAAAAATTTCGATATATAGAGATTTTTTCGATATATAGAAGCAATTTTTCTATGTAATGAACATGGAGATTTGCTAAGAGTTCGATATATAGAAAATTTCGATATATGGAAGTTCGATATATGGAGGTTCGACTGTATATACTAACGGAAATTAGGAAAAGAATTTAGAAACATTCAAACATTTTTAAGGCATTCAAACTACGCGAAACTCAAAAGAAAAATATTTACTAACATAGTAATTTATACTACTCCATAACTAAGTCTAATTTCATTGTAGAATATGCAATTATGCTTAAATATGTTCAATCATTTTTAAGACATTCAAACTATGCGAAACTCAAAACAAAAATATTTACTAACATAGCAATTTATACTACTTCATAACTAAGTCTGATTTCATTGGAGAATATGCAATTATGCTTAAATATGTTAAAACAATAATTAATTCAATAAAGGGGTTTTTTCTAAATATATTCGAGTTTGAACAAAAATTCAGTTTTTAAAAGCAGGAAAATATCTACATTTTTTTTTGTTTTGTTTTTTAAGGTATTATTAAGTCTTCGAAGTTAATTAAAAAATCTAAAGAATGCAACAGAGAATCATGAAAATTAATTCAACTTCAATACAAAGCAAAACAAATTTCACCCAATGAAAAACGTTTAAAAATGATAACTAGGAAATCTCCTCTCCTTTTATTACTTCTTATGACAAGTAAAGAAGGCGGAGGTGGAAGGTCTCCTCTCAGATTTATGAACACTTTCATGAAAATAGTCAAAAGAAATAAAATCTTTTAAAACTAAATTAAAACCATACCTTTATTTTTTCCGGGCATAATTAAATATTGTAAACACATACAAGTATCCATTTCCTTCTATGCTTGTGTATGTGTATGTGTCAATGTATGTATATAGTGTCCAAAAGCCTAATGTCAAAAAGCCAAAAACCCAAATGTCAAAAAGCCTGCCCCAAAACAATGATGACCTGATGTCTACATTTTATCTCGTAAAAATGACACAGTTAAATGTGATGACTTATCTTTTAAAACTTAAGAATCTTTTAAAATTAAAGTCATCACATTTAACTGTATCTTTGGAATTTCTTTTTACTGAGATAAAATGTACACATCAGGTCATCATCGTTTTTGGGCAGGGTATTACGAGTACACATTAGGCTTTCGGAAACTTTATACATACATTGACACATACACATACACAAGCATAGAAGGAAATACATACTTGTATGTGTTTACAGCACTCAATTATGTTTGGGAATATTAACGGTATGGTTTAAAAAAATATTGATGTTTGTTCTAAATTAAACAGATTTTTCATTAATTATTCATTTGTTTATTACTTGAAGTAGAATGAAACTACTTTCTTTGTTTCTGGCATAAACTTATGATAAAGCACATACACAAACAAATAAACAAACACACACAGATACACACACACACACACACACACACACACACACACACATATATATATATATATATATATATTTAGAGAGAGAGACAGTTTATGCATGTGTATGTGCAAGATATATCATAAAACGAAAGGTGGATAAAAATTTTAATACATTATTAGATAATAAATGCAGAAATTAATTTTTTAATCACATAAATATTTCAAGTACAGCATTTTAAGATGTTAATGAGCTAAAGATGTTTTAAAGTAACGATGCGTTTAAAAAATCCTTTTCTATACTGACTATTAAGGAGGTGCTAAGCTCATTCCACCGATCAGAAACAATCACTACATTAAATATAAAACTATGTGTTTCTTTTAATTAAGGGATATTATTTGAACATAGAGTCAGAGAAAGAAAAGTGAGTATGGAAGCATAATTTTATCACACAAAAATTAAAATGCATTTTTATACAAAAGCATGCGATTTATTAATGTTATGCAACAAATTTTAAACATGAAGTTTATGCTTACCCCATATATGACTTTTTCGGTCCCCAAAACCATGATTTAGAGTTTTGGAGCCTTCAAACAATCCAAAATGTAGTTCGCCACGAAATTTCGTACTGTCATCGGCTGTCGCATTACTAATACTTGGAGACAGCCCTACCTTTACAGGTTTCGCGACAATCCACTTTTGAGTCGCGAATGAAGCAGACAACAATGCCAGACATCCACAACATATGAAAAATGTACAAAAAGTCAACATACGCTTCGTCAAATCAGTCCTCATGACTATATTCCTTTCAGCATAACAGCTCGAAAAAGTATTTTAATCTCCAACAAACGACAGGTAAACTCCAGGTATATGATGTGGTTAAAATCATGTTTTACGTGTATCAACTTTTGAAAGTAGTATAAAAATCTCTCTGCCTGTAATCCAGTTTGCAGGACATGTTGTGTTTCAGATAGTTAACAAAACTTTTGAACAAACACACACAAAAAAAGGAATCAGTGATCACACATTAGAGAAATACTTTAACGTCAAAGTAGACAAGAATCCCATCGATGCGCTACAGACCCGATATAACAACAGGTTAGCAAGCTAGGTCGGGTTACTCACAGGACCGGTTGCCGCCTAATTTACGTAGATGACGCGGTAGGCAGAAAAAATATCGCCAAATTGGCGCTATCACCTGTTCAGCTGATTTTCCGACGTGTGTTTCTACAGTATTCTTTTTGCTCTGTCAATAACTAAGGAAAGTTTCAAAACAATTTTTTTCCCATACCTGGATATAGAGATAAAGAAATCAAATTGAAGTGGGGTATTTTTCTTTTTATTCCTTCAAAGTTTCCGCTTTCGCTAAATACTTTGTTTGATATTTTAAGTAATCGTTCGCTTTTGTTTACTTTTACTCCAGAGTATGTTTAAAAAAGAAAGATATCTTAGATAGATCAATCAAGTTTCGAAACTAAAATTTAAAGTAAGGTTAATCGTCCGTGCAAGGTATAAAACAAGTATATTTTCTTCTTTATCTAAAGAATGAAGTTATTTTTCTAATAGAACCAGAAATATTTAAAGATTTTTCCTTTTTCTTACGTCTTTTCTACTCGACTTCCTGTGATTTTGAAATACGTTTTAGCTCATTTGTAGAATATTTTTGATACAAAGACTTAAGTAATAATGGCTTGAATAGTTCCCTCTAGGAAAAAAAAAGGGGGTCTGATTGTACTTTTATTGCAGTTTTGTTCAAAATTCTCTTTAATTTAGGCTAATATGCATCTATTATTTGTATCTTCTTTCTGGAAAAAAAAACCATCTATATATTTTTCTCGGTTATTTAAACTTTTCATCTCAATCTGCATAAAATAATAATTTTTAACGTTTACACGTTTAACTTATTTAATACTGTTAAACAATGTAAATGACACAAAGTTTATCTTTTGGGAAAAATAACAAAGAAAAAAGAACTCCTGAAATATTAAGATAACCCTCCCTCCTGCCAAACGTTTATGCACATCATGCAGGTAAGTCAGAGAAAGATGAAAAATCAAACCGCAACCTCAGCCGTCGTTGTCGGCAGAGTTAATTTTTTTTGAAAGCGGTGAGATTAAAAACGATTCTGCTCTATCCTCTTCAAATGCAATTATTTTTGCATTAGATTGTTGATACGATTTTGCTTTAACTCTCTTTTCGGAAAGCAAAATTACCTTAGAGGTCACATATGTGGCCATGGTTTTGATACAATGTTATTTTGAATGGACATTGCGGAGTGAGAAAGAAAAAAAAGTCACTCGCTGAGGCTCGTGAACTCGAAAGAAATAGAAAGTAGGGATGCGACATCGATGTCGATGTTTTCAAAACATCGATGTTTTGGTAAAAACATCGATGTTTTAAACATCGATTTATTGAAGCCGATGTTTTTTTAACATCGATGTTTTGTGCTCGATGTTTTACGTTGTCTCGATGTTTTTTTTTTTAATGAAAAAGTACCGTAATAAAAAAGAATTACCACGTAGCATAATTTTCACACTCAGTAAATGTAAGTCTGAATTCTGAAAAGGACGAATACAAAAGGGAGAATGATTCCTTAGCAAACAGACAAATGGCAATTAACAACCAATTAACCAATCAGAGCGCTTGGAATGTTCCTGACACTTCAGAACCTGCCATGGAGTTTTATTTTACAAATAGTGTATACACGAGTGCATCCATTTAAGTTTTTGTTTTGTTCTGGTTTTATATAAGTTGACGTTAATGTTATTAGTAAGATGCCTCCCAAAAGTACTGTTTGGAAATATTTTTACAAAACCACTGACAAATTGGCGAAATACAATATTTGCCTTAAGTCCCTCAAAATTTCTGGCAATACCACGAATTTATCTGGACATTTGAAGGCAAAACATGGCGGTATTTACAACAAGAATTTTGAGTCATCAATGTAGCCCAAAGCAACCAATTTTTTGTCATTTGTGCCTGCCCAATCAGAGAGTAAAATTAAATCACCCCCTCCCCCCACGACTAACGGAAGTAACATTAATGTTAGAGATTACTAAACCAGTTTTAAAAAATCGATGTTTAAAAACATCGATGGTTTTTGGGCGATGTTTTATTAGCATCGATGTTTTAATATTGAATATCGATGTTTCAAAACATCGATGTTTTGTTATCGATGTCGCATCACTAATAGAAAGGCAACTAATGCGAAAATAAAATTTCTTTTGTAAATTTTGCTCTGTAGTTCTTCATTCTAAGTTCATTAGAATATTTCCTTTATACCTCTATAGAAAAGACTAGAATGTCTGATTAATTATCCTGTTCCATGGCAATTGTAAGGAGGCAGACCCCGTCTAAAATCTGATTTTTCGGATAAACAGATTTCTTTATATATATATATATATATATATATATATATATATATATATATAATTCAGATCCATTTAAGAAGACTATCATTGGGATAATTAGAGATATGTAATTTTCAAATTTACGAAAAAGATGCGAATAAATGCGAAATTTGCCGATATGAACAAATAAACGCGGAAATTATTTTCTTACTACTTTTTGGTGATAAACTGCTTTTTTAAGCGAAAATAGGTAATAATTGTTATAATTTATTAACATAATTGCTTATCTAAAAAGAATCCACGGTCTTTAACTCAGATATCTCACTCTAGAACTTTGCTTATTACTTATTGCTAGAGACTTACGGAAGGGAATGTAGAGACTACTACAATGTTATATAATATATATATATATATATATATATATATATATATATATATATATTATATTATTATATATGTCAATGTTATATATGATATATATATATATATATATATATATATATATATAGGCTAATTAATGAACGAGTGGGCACAGAAAACAGGAAAACCTGCTCATAATAATTTGAATGAATCAATATTGATTATATAGGGTTTAGTTAAAAATAATATAAAACGAATATATTTTCAGTTTCTCTTTAAAAAATTTTTGCCTTACTCCTTTGTTTCCGAGTGTTGTTGACATTATTTTGTACACTTTGTGTTTTCGTTTACCGTAAAATCTTGAGTATTAGAATACGCACTTTTTTTTTCACATTTAAGTCTGTAAAAATGAGGGTGCGTGTTATACTCGTGTACAACAAAAAAAAAAAAACGCATTTTTAAACATTGAATAAACGACAAACAATAGATGAGCTGAATTTTAGTGAAAGTGATCAAGACTGATAATATGACAGTATTGTTTGTTTCGAATTAAAAATTGAAGTTTTTTTTTTCTACCAAATTTGACATTTTTTTTAACTACAAATTTTATTTATGTTATGACTTTTTTTTTTTACAAATTGTATTTGTGCAATTTTTAAATTAAATATTAAAAAGTTATGGGTGCGTATTATAGTCAAATTTTAATTTTTTCTGAAAATTTCGTGTAAAATCGAGTATGTGTATTATACACGTGTGCGTATTATAGTCAAGATTTTACGGTAATCATTTTTCCTTTGTAATGCAGACAATCTAAAAAAATTATATACATTTACCTCTCTACAAGCATATAATTTACTGTCTAATTTGGTTTACTTATTTTGAAAGAGATTAAATATTTACGATTGGCGTAGAATATTCTATATGCCATGATTGTGCTTAGTAGTCTATAAAAAAATCAATTTAGTATTTAGATGTATGAATTTTTTTCAACTCCCGCTGAAATACGAAAAGCTTCGTGTGAAAAAATCGTCTATTTAACGCATGCCCTCACGAAAATAATTCGTGACCATGAAAATTCTGAAGACCCATCTACCTACAAGTGTCATGGACGTAGCCAGCAAAACATTTCGGGGGCTTACAGATTCATTTAAGAAGACTATCATTGTGATAATTAGAGATACGTAATTTTCGTATTTACGAAAAAGATGCGAATAAATGCGAAGAAATGCCTATATGAACGAATAAACGCGGAAATTATTTTCTTACTACTTTTTGATGATAAACTGCTTCTTTAAGCAAAATTAGGTAATAATAGTTATAATTTATTAACATAATTGCTTATCTAAAACCATCCACGGTCTTTAACTCGGATATCTCACTCTCGAAATTTGCTTATTACTTATTGCTAAAGACTTACGGAAGAGAATGTGGAGACTACTACAGTGTTAGCTTTTAACTAAGAATTTTGATACTTACATAACCAAGTAAGTAAAATTGTGATTTTTTTTTTAATAAATGCGAAATTTTTAAATTTATATAAATACTCGTATATATACTTTTTGGGAATAAATGCGAAATTTTAAATATTGGATTTTTTTGTGTGCGAAATTTCGATATATTTTATGCGAAATTTACGTACCCCTAGTTATAATACACGCAAAACCCGAATTTCGGGAAGGGCTAAGCCCCTTCCTCAGTCCCTAACAGGGGAAATGCAAAGGAGCTGCGATATTTTCGAAGAACGTTTTTCGGATTCAAATACTTCTTTCTATCAACCAATTACGAAAGTCTAAATGATCTTCTGTTGAGTTCGACTATGTAAAGCAACATTTGATGCGTTCCTATATGAATAGTGAAAATTAAAATGTTACTGGATTTTTTTTAAAATTTTTCAAAATTATACCTTTTAAAAAAATAGGTCTAGAACGCGATTTATTGAAGAATCAAAGTTCACTGAACTCTTGATTCTCTACGGATAAATTGACCGTGCTATCACAGTTCATGAAGTTAATGGCTATTTACACTCTGCAATAATTGCTTCAAAATTTCCTGAAGCTTACGACTTTCTGTGATTCATGGTATTTTTTACCCTAGATTGTGGATAAATCGGTATGTGATTAATAGGTTTCGTGTCTAGCTCTCGCAACCATCAGTGAATTACACACGACCATATGAAATGCAATTCCGACCAGGGGGCATAAGCAAACAACAACAATAACATATAAAATGTAAATTTTGTAATTTTTTACGCAACGGTGTGGCAAAAATTGGAAATGGTGAAAACTTGCGAGAGAATTCTTTTAACTGAAGTTAAAGTTATTGATTAAACTAAATAGTTTTCCAAATCCAATTTGTCAAAAATAGGTGAATCTGTTCGAAGACCGTTTTGTGATGTCAGATTTTAAAAAAAAATTTTTTTTGCCGGCATGTTGCATTGAATCTTATCTGAAGATACTTTAATTATTTTTTTTTCTGATGTCTCGTTAGGAAATGGAGTTCCAGAAATATTCTGTGACGAAATATTGTGACTTTAGAAAGAAAAAAAAAAAATCCGTGATTGTTAGAATTTTCAGGAAAATGACCACGTATCTTATATGAACATTCATGAGTACACTTGGAGTGATTGGTCGCAGTATAAAAGCCGGAAGGGTATTGTTACAGTTCAACAGTTCGGCGAGACTTCGCTGAATTACAGAACTCATTATTTACAGTTTTCAATACAATATACTCCTTACAGAGCCTCGAAAATGAGCTGCCCTTCTCTTACATTCATCGGATGGAGTCTAGAAAGGCAGGGAAAGATAAAAGATAAAAACAGCAGTGGTTTTCGCCTTTAATGCAAAAATTCTTCCATGGTTCCACTTATAGCGCTGCAGTTACTTGTGGTTACGAGCTACAGTTTTCAGTCTCTAATGGCCATATTGCAGGAGCCAGACGCTCTAATCAGCTAGTCATTCCCCTTTCTGTCTGAAAAATGAACTCTCTCTTCTCTTACATTCTTCAGATGGGGTCATGAAGTTGGGGGGGGGGGGGGGGAGTCAAACATAGCAGTGTCGCTGTCGGTTTTCACATGTATTTATAGGTTCCCCTCTGATCCCACTTTTTAGCGTTTATAGCAGTTATGTTGTTGATTCTAAAGAAAGGGAAAACGAACTCCCATAGATATATAAGACACTGACTGCTGCAATCATTGGAAGATGAAAAAGGGCCAATTCCATATATATATGTAGACTTTCCTGTCTACGTGGCGGCGTCTAGGGGGTGTCTAAGAACAACACACTTTAGTCATAAATACGCTACACTTTGTAAAACTCAACAACTATTAATTTATTAATGTAGACAGCAATTATGATATGCCAGAGAGCCTACTTTACTGTCTCCGGTACAATATAGCAATAATCACGGGAGCGCAATGCTTCGCTTCCCTTCAACAGAACAAAAGATCGGGTAGCCTTCTCGCTCCCGTCAAATACACTACAACGAAGGCCTTGACTCTCCCCGTTGGAAATTACAATCTCTCTCCCGTGCGTTTCGCACGGAATCCAAAACACAACCTCCCTCAACGAGGTCTGCACGTCTCTCTCCTAAAACCCTGCACGCCTTTCGCGTGGGGCACAAGAAAACATATCCCTCTGTCGAGTCGGGGGTCATTCAACCCTCGACTGTCCCCTCAAGAATGTCGCAGGAAAAAGGGCTTAGTGCGCATAGCAACAGAGAATATTACTATGGCATAAGAAGAGATTTTGCATAAATCACACACACACACACACACACACATACACACACACATATATATATATATATATATATATATATATATATACACACACACATATATATATATATATATATATATATATATATATATATATATATATATATATATACGGTATTTAGAAAATTTCTGTCAATAAGAAATGTCTTTTCAATTACTTCATATTAAATTATTACTCAATAATATAAATACAGTGATTTCCGCTTAAAAGAATCACTTTTGTTATTACTGTTTTTGATTCTTATAAGCGGTTGATTCTTATAGCCGAAATTTATGTTTTTGGACACATGCACATACATGCACACTCACATATACATATATTAGATAATTTACCATTAAATATTCTTTAATTTACGTTAACTATCTTTTAATAAAATTATTATTTATAACTTTAAGAGTACAACTTAATTTCTAGACCTATAAGTAGATACACATGATCATAGTAAGTGAAGAAAAAATATTATAATTGTAACAACATACCTGCTAAACGGTTTTAAAATTTCAAATACAGGAAGGGTGCAAGAAAAAGCTCTCGGTGGTTGATGGTGAATTTTTTTGCAAAATAATTTCTGTTTTCAGAAAAACTAAGAGTTGTCCTTGATTATATCTTTTTTGAATTCGACTATCAAAAAGTTAGAAAACTAAAGTAAACACTGGCGACGAATGCTCATTACAGTCTCAGACGAACATTCACCTTAAAGCTAATGCCACCTTTACACATATGCGAATAAGCTGCGAATAAGCTCCCCCCCGTCCCCTCTTGACACATTTTGAGGTCGATTATTTCCCCCTCCTCAACGTGGGGGGAAGTTTTTCGTCGCTTTGATCATTCGTCTTATACTACGAATGTACATTCGCGAAACCGAGAGCGAAGTGTAGGGGAAAGCAGTGATTTATTGGTCCCCTCACCGGGGGAGGTTTTATGGGCGTCCCTCGTCCCTTTGATGATTCGTCCTCAGACCGCTCAGGAGAGCGGTTTTAAGACGAATAATCAAAGCGACGAAAAACTTCCCCCACGTTGGGGGGGGGGGACTAATCGATCCTGAAATGTGTCAAGAGGGGACGGGGGGAGCTTATTAGCGTATGTGAAGTTGTAGCATTGAAACCGCTCTCCGGAGCGATCTGAGGACGAATCATCAAAGGGACGAGGGACGCCCATAAAACCTCCCCCCGGTGAGGGGACCAATAAATCACTGCTTTCCCCTACACTTCGCTCTCGGTTTCGTGAATGTATATTCCCAGTATTACGTTTCACAGTTTGATAACATGCTGAATTTATTAATGTCACGTTCGCCTAAGTGATAGTGGACACTTCGCCGAAAAATTTATCTGTTGCAGGGTCCAGAAAGCCGCAAACAGAAGTGTGGGTGGGAAAAAAAATCCCTTTCTTTATTTGTGAGTGGAGAAAAGGGAACTCTGACCTGGAAAGGGAGAAATGCCCCTAGAACAAGCTAATAGGACAGTGTTAAGCGTTTACGGGGAAACGATGGTGTTATTTCTAACAAAGAAAGGGTTGCATTTTACGACTGTATTCCATAGCAACGTCTTATCAGTCTTTCTTTTCAAAAAGTAAAGAAAAAAACTTTCTTTTGGGGGTTTAAGTGGCCTTTTTTTGAAAAATGATGGGAAAGCGAAGACTGTAAGCTGATTCTTAAAACCGGTGGATTGATTCTTTAGAGCAAAAATTTTAACATGGAAATATTACATTTGTTTTTATGTTTGCGATATTGATTCTTATAAGCGGTTGATTCTTATAACCACTGATCACTATAAGCGGTGGTTACTGTATATTTCTGATAAACCATACGATAAGCTTAACTGAAGGGACATGCTGAAAAATCTAAAGCTTCCTGTAGACTGATGGAATCAGTAGTCAGGGAGGCTTTAGAACCTGAACTACGTCCGAAAGGTGAAAATACAATTTCACAGTTGTTACGTGAACTGTGATTTCAACGTCCTTTTTAGAACTTTGCACATGAATTTAATTACTCTGTTATAATGCTTCTTCAAACCATCTGGAATCATGCAGTTTGGTTTGGTTCGTTTTTGAGTTAGTGTGTTGTGCTTAGCCACCGTAATTTTAACCGTCTGCTCAAAGCACTATTGGTGCGTGACCCAGGAGTCTTTAAAAGCGCATTATGTGAATGGACAATCCTCGGTCACGCCTGAAGAATAATTTGTGAACTTTCTTCTACGACTCATTTTTAGTACATGCATAAGGCACTGTAATTGACTATTTTTACTCCCAACTCTTAGCATTTTCCAGGTCTCCCACACCATACATAATGTTTTACTTCTTATAACATGTATAAAAGCTTCGCATTTGTGATTTACGTATTCAAAAATCTGTGCATTCAAATGTATTTGTTAACGCTTTCATTTTTAGACTGTATGTGTCATTCCTCTTATTTGGCAAATGTTTCTCTAAATTTGTCTGTGGAACCTTAATGTGTGAAGCTGTGAAGCTTAATGTGTGAGTACATGTATAACTGTATATTATATGTTGAAAAATTTCAGCACACCTACGTAATTTAGGAAGTTCTTGCATATACATCACAGTTTGTGTTCAGAGAGGTCTAAAATTCGGCAGATATGATTGGAAACATCATATTAAAGCAATAATAGCAAAATGGTTCGTGAACATTGGGCAGCGACAGGCGATTTCTTTAAATATTCAGATTAATGAAAAAATACGATATAATATTTGTTTAAACTTCATATATTATTTTTCTTTTCTACCTCTTCGCTCTGTCTCTACCTATTCTTTTATGAGTCTACCTATACTTTTATGAGTTAATAAAAGATTTTCTGCCTAATATGGAATTTCAGGGGATGATTGCCACATAATCTGGGGGAGGGGTGGGGATAGTACATGTACTATGCCTATGCTTCTATGCCTACATTTGTGCTACGCGTATTATTTACTTGAAAAAATAATTTTGATTCATATTGAGAATCAGGTGTACTTTTCTTTCTGTTAATTCCAGAGGATATGTCAACTCGTTGTAGTTTACGAGATCACGTAATACTATAAATAACCGTCCATTAAACCGTTTTAACATTCACAATAGTTAGGGATACGTAAATTTCGCATAAAAAATATTGAAATTTCGCAACAAAAAAATAAAAATTATAAATTTTCGCATTTATTCGCAAAAAGGCTATATATATATTAAAAAATTTCGTATTTATTTTTAAAAAATGAAATTTTACGTACTTGGATAGGTAAGTATCAAAATTCTTAGTTAAAAGCTAACATTGTATTAGTTTCCACATTATGTTCCTTAAGTTTTTGAGTTCTGCCATTAATTACTATGTTTTACATACAAAAATATCTCAGCATCTACTGTGTTAACGGAACTATGGATGCATTTGCAAAGTAAAGGTAGCAGCATTTCGTTAAAATTAAAATCTGTATAACATCAACAGGAGACTCTTCGTTGACTACTGTAAGTAGCTGAAATACCCTTGACTTTCGCGCTGAAGGGACGTTCTTAAATCTACTAAATTGTTCCGCAAAATTTGATGGTTGATTTTTACAGTTAGATTTTCAGGTTCGACACCGGTACGGACAAACTGTCAGGGTAAAATTCGGAGCAAATCCGAAGGAGAGCGGGATTCCTAAGTTAAAGACCGCGGATTGTCTTCGTTAAGCAATCTCTATATATAAAATGCGTAGGTATGCGGCACAAAAATCGACAATATTTCTACACTCCGAATGGCAACGGCTGCAACTACGAGATATAAACATTACCGGCCGTCCGCAATTTGCAACCGCATGTCAACATGGATTTACGCACTGAAATCTGGAATGCTCGAAAGCAAGCTGCACGATCAAGTGAAATATGGGAACAGTCTCAAGAAAGAAAGCGAAGAAGAAATAATTCGTTAAGAGAGTGGCATGAAAGAGAGCATAAATGATCGCGAAGTTAGGCTTAACCATCGCCGGCATAGCAACCGAGAGCCAGTGTATCACGTACTGAAAAAAGTGTAGTTTTACCCTACACTTTTTTCAGTACGTGATGAAATTTTACTCCATTTTTATAAGTAAAGAATTTTCCAACAATTTATTATTTGATATGATTAAGTGTAGATAAATGAATTGTGAACAATAGTACATACAGAGACTATATTTTAGTACTTGCTGAATGTTTACTCCATTTTTTTAAGGGCAAAAAATTTTCCCCAACAATTCCTTATTTGATGTAATGATAAAGTGTAGATATCTTAATTTTGAAAAATTGTACATACAGAGAGGGATGTAATTTTAAAAATCATTGGTGTTGCATTTCTCAGTCTTATCTTTAACTCTGTTCTGAAGTAATGGAAATTCACATTTTTTAATCACGATGTTTTAGAATCAGCCTTATAGAGAATACCCTTTAACAATGTATATTTATGATGACAGGTAAAAGCACAGGTAAAAGAAAGTATAAAACTAAAAGCGACCATGCTGGTCGCGCAGCGACTAGTTATGTTAATAAATTATTACTAGTATTACCTAATTTCGCTTAAAAAGCCGTTTATCACCGAGTTTTCGCCGAAAAGTAGTAAAAAAATAATTTTTGCATTTATTCGCTCATATCGGCAAACTTCGCATTGATTCGCATCTATTTCGTAAATACGAAAATTACGTATCCTTAACAATAGTAGGTAATACATGCTCGGTTTTTGAGATCCGAGCCTGGAAACCCACAAACCATGACGCAGTCTCTGGCAAACGTGTATTTAAAAAGGAACGGAGTGTCTTGAATGTTGGCCATGTTAAATAAATTCTTAAATAATAATTTTTTTTTACATAAGGTTTATTTATGTATACCTTTTAAATTTTCGAGAAAGATTTCGACAGGGAAGTAAAACGGGACAAACACAAGGAAAATGGGCCAGTAAGTAGCAAAATCTAATGAAATTCTTTCAGATGGTGAATAATTTTTACTCGCAACTTTTCAATCAAAATCGCTTACGATATTTTGACCAAATTTTACCGAGACGATAAGCAGATTTCCCTATCAATGATTCAGTGATTTATCGCTCCCGTTAGAGAGATCTACAGCTGAGGATTCCCCACCCCTAAAAAACAAACAAAAAAAAATCAGCATTGCCCCCAGCGTTTTGTAGAATTCGCAAGGACTGTTGAAGCAGGTACCCTCAGACCAGGAGGGTAAAAAGGGAAGTCTGGGGTTTAGACAGGTCTTGGGTCTAAGGTTATGTGACACAAAAAACCTCTAGCGAGACTTCCGAATTAAAGCGAAAGTGTTTTGGACCCCTTTAAACCTGTAATTGGGGCCTCTCAAGGTGAAAAACAGGGCAGCCATTGGTTGAAGGATTTGCTATGGGGTCCGTATCAGTATCTCTAAACTTTTAATAGAGAAAAATCTTATATTAGTAAAAATATTGGTCACGGGCATGGCACTTACCCACGCATACTTACTATATATATGTAACATGGTAGGTCCACCCGAGAGGAACAATTAAATCAAGGAACCACCATGTCACAGCGGAGAGATAGGCGGATGTTATGTAGTCGAGGCCGGAGCATTAACAGCAATCATAACGTTCAACTAAATATTTTATTAGACAAAATGACACAACCTCTCGGGGCAATGAAATATGAAAAAAGCTCTCCGAATCTTGACCGCAGGGTCTTATATAAACTTTTGACGTGGCTCGTCACGTGATCATGAAAAAGAGTAATGATTGGCTATCCGTGACCCTTGTGTCAGAGGTCACGTGATACCTTATGTCAGATGCGCATGAATTTGGGATTTTGGAAGGGACGCTACACAGCTGCCTTTGTTCTTTAAATCGGAAACGAAATTAATCTACGCCCAAGGAAATTTAGAAGAATTTAGAATCTTGAAAGGGATTTAGGGTTTTTTTCTATGTTATATATATATTAGGAGTGTCAAAATAAAAATACATTTTGGGCGTAGAGCAGATTAAAGTTTCTTCTCGGATAGAAAAAAAATATTTGCGTGCACGGAGAAAAAATTCCGAATTTTATTTTAAAGCATCGTCAAAAAAGTTTACCTCGAACAAAAATTTAATTTATAAAAATTCCTTTGGACAAATGTTTAAAAATATCTAAAATAAAACTTTTGAAATGAAATTTTTTCTATTACTTTGATAAAAATCATATTAGAATTAACATAGGAATTTCTCTGTGGGCATAAATTGTAAATTTAATAAAATTAAACGCTGTTGATTTTTTATCTTTGAGACACAGAACATACCATTTTTAGCTATAAGCATAACAGTACTTTTGTATGTAGTATATATATTTCGTTCAACATCAATGGTTAAAGTAGATAAAAGCATTATAAATAGCTGTAAGATTATGAAAAAACAATACAAAATCTATTGATCCATTTACAACGACGTTATCCTTATAAGGTGTGTCACACTTCATAGAAGAATCCAGAGAAGTTTAAATTTAAATTCTCAGGTATGTACGAGGATTACATTTGAGGAAATGTTTGCTTCATTGTATTTAATCATATTCGTCTTTAACATAATCATTACCTTAATCTGTGAGCACGTTAAATTAAAAAATAGGTATGGGGGTATTGTTTTATATTTATCTCTATTTTACATCAAAGCTTGCTTTGAAAGCACTGGCTTTGATTCACGGAATCAATCCGTTAGAGCGTTGAAGTTTTTCTTATTAAAGATTTAATTTTTTCCTGTAAGTTGGTTTCTTAATTTGTTCCTTAATTTGCTACAAAGTTAAATGGATTTTACTTTCAAGAAAATTAAAATCCATGGAAGATCCATTTAATGGCGCAAAATTTTCAATCGGAATTACAATGCATATTTACTGGCAAAACAAAGATATTTTTTCAAATAAACCAAATGTGAAGAACAGTATACTTTAGTATTTTCCCTCAATACCACACATTTTTGTAATGCTGAGCCTGTGTCATAAACCCTTAACAGAATTAATGCATCTTTCTCGGACTGCATTATATTCTCGCTAAGGTGCTAAAACTGCTATATTTAGATTTATTGGTGATAAAATTAAATCTAAATAAAGAATTAGAAACTATTCGAAACTATATTAGAACATTTTGGAAAAGGAGATGGAGAGCAACGGTGTAAGGAACCCTCTCTGGCACCACTCTTGTATTTTGTGCTCTTCTTCCGTAGAAGAGTAAGCATGATTAATTTCATCATTAAAATAAAAATTTTACAAAAAATAATTACTAAATTTCCATACCATTGTTTTGTTGGATCAGCTTATTCTGAATGAGAGTTTAAAGCAAGTTTGTAGTTTCAGTTCCATGAAATTTTTTGATTAATTAATAAATGGACCCCATAGATTAGGGATCTTCACCCTTTTCTGACAGATGTCTAGGACAATAAATTCGTAAATTTTTGCGGGCCACATCTCATTCGAGTGAATTGCCCAAATTATGTTCCAAAGCAATAAACGTTGGCCATTATGAAACAGAAAAATACTGTTCTTGTATGTAATTGTGTCAAAAAAAAGTGTATTGTCTATATGGAATTTATATTGCATCAGTGTTGTTGTTGTATTGTTTTTAATGCCCCCTGGTTGGAGGTTCCATTCACCAGATCCTAATAGCTATTGGGCTGATGGGGGGCGGTTCCTGTTTTCAATTAGCACTACAAGGGTTGGAGTCCAACTAGTCTGAATGACCGGTCCCGTAATTTTGAACCGAGTCAAGTGACGTGACGACACCGGAACACTTGACCCCGCACCTCCAGAGGTAAATTTGAGAACTTGGAGGACATTGCAGCCACGACACCGCACCCATTTTGCATCAGTGGTGTATCTCATTGCAGCCAAAATGAGAAACTTGACATTATTTGACGAAAGCTTTAAACTCCTCTGATTCTCATAGTATCCCGTACATTTTTTTCAGTTTTCTTCGTAAAAGAACATTTTATACTTAGTATGCTATCTAAATTGAATCTGCAGTTTGAAGAAGGGAACAAACGCCAAAAAATTGAAATTCGTCCCCCCCCCCGGCCATACTATTATTTACATATAGACACAATTTGTAAGCTGTAAAAGGTACTAGAATAGCGGGTGAATGCAAAGAATCTTATATAAAAGTTTACTGAAGAAAAAATAATAAATAAGACAGTTTTTTTTTTAGTTTTTTTTAAATTTCCCACAAAAACAGTTTTTTGGATTCGTTCCCTTCTTCAAACTGCCGATTCAATTGGTATATATATATATTTTAATTTGCTCTCGTTCCCAGTTCTGAGAACTAACACATATAACAATAAATAGTTTAGCGACACGTAACATTCAATATTATTGCCGGGAAAAGTTGTGACCCTTTGGAATAAGACACCACGAACATGAGTGATGATGGATTATGGGTAAAATAGGAACAGAGTGAAAATTTTTCATTCAACCCTTTCCCTCTGTAGCTCGTGGTCATTCTTCTCCCAGCATATTCTGTTGGTAGGCATCCTCTTCGTTTCTTTTTAACCGCATTTCGGCATTTTAGCTCCTATGTGAAGCGAACTGGTTCAGAGGGCAGCCTCTATGGCCCGCGAGACGTAGGTTGAAGATCCCTTATATTAGGTGATGCCAAATTCTGTTGTTGTTGTTGTTGTTGTTGTTTTTAGTAATACACCCTGGCCGGTAAAATCCTAACTAGGTCCATTGAAGACTACGAGGCGATGGGATGCGGTTCTTCTTTAGCACACGGCTGAGAGGATCACAAGGTCAGAGAACAATTTTTACCTCAATTTTGACCGTGAGACATCTGGTGTACTCGTATCCCTACAAACCACGTGAAAAGACTTCAGATTCTTGCATGCCAGTATACTGCAAACTGTGGAGTTTCGACACAGTAAATTTATTTAATAGATTGATAACCCTTTGTTCCAAAAAAAATTCCGAAAAGACAAAATGGATAAGATACTAACTCTAGAATATATGCAAAGAATTCAAAAAAAGAAATAAAAAAGAAGGTTGCGTTTAACCGATATTATTTTTGATTGAAATATAACCGGTCATATGTAACTCGATTTTCTATGTTAACCCTTTGTAACTTCATTTCAAATTTTCCTTTCTTTAAAACAAGATCAAACAATCAAGCTCTGTTCCACATGATCGGTTTCATGGCAGCAGTTTAATGCAGAAGGAAGAGCTACTTTTATCAAGGATTGATGAGGAATTATTTCATGGAAAGGCTAATAAGAAAGTTCCATTAAAGTAAGGCAATCACCAGCATAAATGTTTTTTTCACGCTGAGCTAGATTATCAAAATGAAAGTTCGAATAACAAGAAATGAAAGGTAAAATAAATGTGTTTCTCTTCCACTTTTCCTTTTCAAACGCTTAAAATAAAGAATAATGAAAGTAAAAGAATAAAAATAGCTGTTAAGAGAATGAGGCCTGGGAAATGGCACAAGATGGATTTGCCCATTCTTAGTTCAGTAAGCTGGATTTTGTTTTCTTAGAACCCAAAGAAATACCTCAGTCCAGTTTTTAGTTTTATCAAGAGACTAACTTTGTATAATTTTCAGTCGTTGGGAATCTTTTTTTTTTTTTTTCGTTCGGATCTTTAATAACATACCGGCTATTAAAAATATAACCCCATATATTTTCGTCATTTCAACTTTTAGGGATAAGCCACCCACATGGTGTAGTGGTTAGCGTTCTGGGCTGCCACACAGTGGGCTTGGGTTCAAATTCCGAACAAGGCCTGGTCGTTTCCGTGTCGTCCCCCTCATAGGGAGCAATGCTGGCTCACCTATAGGGTGCTCCCATAATAAAATAGCCAGTAAATCGAGGTCAATAACAAAGGACGAATGTCTCACGACAAAGTGCCTCCGCATTAGATAGAACAACAACAGAAAAAAAATTCAGGTAGTCACTTCTACCGAAACTACCGTGGATTATTAACGTAGAATTACTTATCGTTGCTTACCTCTTTTGTATGTATATATGTATGTATGGTTATGTATATATGTATCTATATATATGTACGTATGTATATATATATACATATGTCAAAATTTTGTATGTCAAAACTTTGACTTTTATATATTTTATACTTTTCTGTTTAACTGTTTACTGCTTGTCCAAGTGATACAGACTGGGTTTGGCGCGCTAACAAAATTATAACTCGTGAGGTATGGACGGAAGATTTTAGCGTCTGAAATTTTTCTCTCCGGTGGGCCGTTATGGAGGAACGGAATCCTACGCTAAATAAAAACTCTAAGGCTAAAAAATACATATAAAAATTCCAATGTTATTTTTCATCAAGGTCCTAAGAAGTAAACATTTTTCTCTGAGAAATGACCGCTCTCTACACACACATAGACACACGCGAGAGTGGCAAGCGAATTCTGGTACGGCGACTGTGGTGGAGAAAGGAAGCTTGACTTTTATGTTCATAAATCTATTTCCAGAATACCTGAACTTCAGATGAGTGTGGAGCATGTAAGAAAGTGTCCTATACACGTGAATGAGACACTTCTATAATGAAGACTTAATTCATATATTACATCTAGATCGTACATGCTGTGGAATGCGTGGAAGAGAACAGCAACATTTTATTGAGTAGGGAATATAAAAACTATAACTGACAGTAAAAAACGCTTGATTTGAATTTCTAGAACGAATTTACCTTTCTTTCTCCGGAGCTAAATTAGAGAACGCCTACATAAGAAGTCAAAAACCGATGTGAGGAAATATGATTTTGTGGATACGATTGCTCCCAAGTTAAGGGTACAAGGTCCCTTTAACCTCGTTTTTTTAATTTTTCACTATTTTACTCTTTGATAGAAACTAGCTGAAAACCCGCACTTCGCTACGGAGTACATTCAAATTAAATACAACGGTCAATGTATGCAATTAATGCCAATATATATATATATATATATATATATATATATATATATATATATATATATATATGTAACATACTGGACAACCCAAGGAAAAAATGGGCGTCCAGCACATCACAGGGAATGAAGATGTAGTCGTGGCTCGAAAAAACGACGCGGCAGGTTACAGCATTATACTAGTTTTTATTTCGTCGGCGAATACGTCTTCTCAATACAGCTACAAATCCGAAAAGCGTACAGGTTTCCGTTCATGTGGTTTATATAAACTTTGTCATGTGATCATCATAGCGATTAGGAATTTGCTGTTGTCGATAAGTCACATGTGGTTTTATGTAATCTGCGCAGAGCTTATCTAAAATATGGGGGACGCCGCGCATTTTTGAAAAAGGAAGCCATTTAATATTTTCTCTCGAGGTTATTAGAGTTAGAATCAAAAGCGAAATTTAGCTCGTACGCCCAAGGGAATTTAGAATAATGTTAGATTTTAAAATGGTATGGGGTTTTTAATGTTATAGAATATCCCCCCCGTCCGAGAAGAGGCTGACCAACAATGCCTGCATTGGAGGACAGACTCACCCGACCATGTGAGGAAAATGGGCGTCGACCACAAATTTGGAAAAGTTTGAAAAGGAACATATGTTTTAAGTTAATTTAGTATGATGACCACATGGCAAGACATGGCACATTTCAAATTTGAATACACAAAAATACACTAATGATTTACTAATTTATGAACACAATAAAAACAAAAAAAATTATAGTAATTACTGATCAACTATAGAAAATTGTAAATTATGTAAATTTCTTATATTGTTGCTGTGAAAAAAAAATTAAATTTTTAAAATGCACTATCATCAATTGAAAACAATGTTGAGCAGGGCTGCAGTCCCCACACAACACAATCTCAGAAAAAAAAAATCAATTAACTAACCAAAATTTGTAAACTACCAAAATTTTCACTGGAAACATACATTTAATACAATATCTACCATCATCTCGATTTGAATATACAGAATAACAAAACATAGTAATAAAAATATCAAAAACAAACAAAAATTAGTAAATGAAGTTGACTTTGATAACAGGATGAAAAATTCAAAATTCTTCCTCAACGTTCACTACTATGGAGTGAGTCCAAAAAAAATTTATTTATTTATCTTGTAATGATTTATCTGTGCAACATTTTTTAGTCCTTTCACAGTCATTAGTATGTTGAGGAAAAAACACCAATTAAAAAAAATCACAGTCTTTTAGTGCTGTGTCATTTCTGCTTCACAAACGTAGAATGCATAAATATCACATTATCTTGACTTTTTACATAATAAAGAAATTAGTTCTTTAGTTACATAATAAAAATCACAGTTTATAATAAAAATCACACTTTAAATAAAAATCACAAGTTTAATAACACCACACTTCAAATATATCAATTGTATATAAAAATTACAAAAACATATCACTCATTATCTAGTTTCGTATCTTTATTTATCTCATTATTTTTTCTCAATATCTCTTATCTCCTTTATTTCAATATTACTTATTATCAAAAAAATTCTCTTTTCAATATCCTTATATTTCTTATTACTCTCATTTCAATATTCATTTGTTATTCCTACAATTTTTATTCATTCCAAAATGCTATCCAATATTCTTTAGTTATACTATTCATATTTATTTTAACTTTATTTATTCTCAATACTTTAATGTTATATATATATATATATATATATATATATAGATATATATATATATATATATAATAAATACGACGATCAATGTATACAATTGATGTAAAAAAAAATATAAAAAAATATTTATAAAAAAAATCGTAAGGGATATTTTTATAGACAAAATAATGTAGAAGAAAATATTCAAATTAAACGTAATAGGAGATACTAAAGAATATAGTACAGTTAATATAGTACAGTTTGAGGAACATAATATCTTTTATGTATTTTAATATATTTTTTGGATAATATCCAATCGTCTGCCGCATTACCAAGAAAAAAAAATTTTGTTTATTTAGTTGTTACGCACGTGACGATAAATGTATTTAAAGTACCCAGAAAAAGAAATGACTTGATTAGCATTTAATAAATTCAATTTTAAAAATTAATCTTTAAAAATCATCAAAAATCAAAATATGGAGGTAGATTCGAATAGATCTCATTTTAAAGGAATTTTTAGAATCTTTCTCGTGATATAAATTTTATAACCCTCAAATTATTATTTTAAATGCAAACTTAAAAAAGTTACAAAAACAGCTTAAAAATTTAATTTAAAAAATCTATGAAGAATTTTTTCAAACATATTTCTTAGTGCACCCCTACACTATAAGAAGAATCACCATGCAAAATTTCAGCCCTAGGTCCAGCGGTTTGGTCTGTGCGTTGTATGTCAGTCAGTTACGGAACTGTTTTATATATATTGATTGAGAATAACTAATATTCTTTCCTACTACTTTGAAGAAAATTAGAATTCACAAATAAGTATTTTGTGAAAGAATAAGTCTTGTTTGTCGAAAAATACTTCAAAAATACTAGAATTTTTCAAAATACTCCATGCGCATTACTTTTCTTATGATTTCTTCCAAATTTCTCATAATTGTTAATTGAAGTGTTTTCCACGAATCTGTGCATCATTATTTGAAACCACGAATATTTTTCAAATTTATAGACCATGAAATAAAGCGAAAACATAAAAAAAACAAAAGGCAGATTTAAAAAATAATTATTTATGTCATTACATAAAAAAAAAATTACAGTCATACAAAAAAAAATCATTGCACAATTATGTTTATATATGTATAAGTATACTTATATTGAAAATAAGGTTTTTAAATGATTGGAATGAACTTGGAGCATTTTGAAAAAGCTAGAAAATTTTGCATTTTTTTTTTTGAAATTCCAGTCAATATTCTGTCAAAAATCCTTGTTTTGAATCCTAAGGGTCTTGAATGTAGTAAAAAGAATATAAATTATTCTCTTTTTGTATATAAAGTTAAAAACTGAAAATTTAAAACATTCGCGGTAAAGGTCTCTTATCCCCTTAATTAGATTAAAATAATTTTATAAATTACCTCGCAAAGTATGTAAATTTTGTTAGTTTTTATATCTTTGAAATTTGGACTTAACTACCATTTACTTTCGTTTTTAACTTTTCCAGTTGATCAATTTCAAAAAGCACTTCTCTTTTAGAACTTTTAACTCCTCCTCTGGTTTAGTAAGTTAAGTGTTAACTGCGCTATTACTCTATCTTTACTACTGGCTTTTCACCGTGAAACGTATTGCCCTATATAACTAACAGCTTATCTCTATTGTTTGATATTGCAATAAGTGATACAACTTGCTTCAGTTAGGGTTTTGAATTTCCTTTTGCTTTTGTTCTTTTTCTCCATAATATTTTTC